>PVKE010007043.1:0-52059 GCA_004027555.1 Craseonycteris thonglongyai | reverse complement strand
TGTACCAGTTTACATTCCCACCAGCAGTGTATGAGGGTTCCTTTTTGTCCACAGCCTCTCCAGCACTTGTTATCCCTTGTCTTGTTGATTATAGCCATTCTAACAGGTGTGAGATGGTATCTCATTGTGGTTTTTATTTGCATCTCCCTAATTGCTAGTGAAGTGGAGCATTTTTTCATTATCTGTTGGCCATATGTATGTCTTCACGAGAGAAGTATCTGTTAAGGTCATCTGCCCATTTTTTAATTGGGTTGCCTGTTTTTTTCTTGTTGAGTTGTACAAGTTCTTTGTATATTTTTGATATTAGCCCCTTATCAGAGGCATTGTTTGCAAATATCTTCTCCCAGTTGGTTGGTTGCCTCTTTGCTTTGTTGATGGTTTCCTTTGCAGCATAGAAGCTTTTTAGCTTGATAAGGTCCCATTTGTTAAACCAAATTCTTTTGGCAACATATTAGACTATAAACCAATCAGGATTACAATAACATATATTTATATGACATCGAAGGTGACCAGATTTTAACATTGGTAAAGCAGGACACCATTGACCGGGGGGCAGGGGGTTCTTGATTAAAAATTGGGTCTATCTCCCGCCGTTCCCTAGCTTGTCGTGCATTCTTTCCAAAAATCGGGACTTTTTTAAAACTCTGAGCGATGCGGGACAAATTGTTAAAAATTGGGACTGTTCCACCAAAAGCGGGACGTCTGGTCACCCTAATGACATCACATCTTTGTCAAAGATGAGTCTGGCTGCAGTTATCTTCAACTTGGGGATGTGTCAAAGGCAAGGAGTGTATTATTGAACCCATTTGACAGATCAGAACTGGTAGGTCACGTATAGTTAAGTATTCTTCCCAAAGTCTTCCAGATGAATCCTGGTCTCCCTGACTCATAGTCCCACCGTATCCCCAAATGTCATCAGAATACTGTCACTTAGGGAATGCTGGGATAGCTCAACATGTTGAGCACTTGCCTTGCAGCCACAAGGTCTGGGGATCAAATCCCAGCCCCAGCCCGTGCAAACCCATACGCTGAACTGTGGCGGGAGTGGTAGCCGCTGAGATGGTGGCAATAGTTCTCACCTCCCATGTGGGAGGCCCCCAGTTCAGTTCCTATCCAGCGTGGGGCCCCACATCCACCTGTGTGAACTGAAACTATGTCAAAACTAATGATGTACAACAAATACAGAGACTGGCCTGGGCTCTCCTCAATCTTCTCTCCCTCTCTCACACACCTTCTCTCAAACAATAAAATAAACCTTAAAAAAAAAAGAATATAGTCATCTAATGCTGCATTAGAACTGGGATCATCTTCTAAAATTCCGTATTTTACAAAAAAGCACTTGCCTAGGGACCCAGAATACATTAGGGCCAAAGGAAGGACCCGAATGAGGATGTCCTGACTCTTAATCTCTGTCCACTAATACAGTAAGTAAATGGGACATCAAGTGCATCTTTTAAGACCTATAAGTATAAGGTACAGTGTCTCACTGCTACTAGAGTGTCTGCTCCATGTTAGCAGGGTGTCACCAGAGCACGCCAAACAGCGACTTGACATGGTTTATAAAATCGTGTGCACTGCTGTCCGTCCCTAACTGGATTATCCCAATCTCAGCTGACCATGCTGTGTCCTGCAAGCAGCCCCCAGACCGCTCTTCCTGACTCCACCCTGCTCTCCTTCCCATTTATTTCGCTGCCCACCTGCACTTCCACAAAGGAGCCCACTCTTTATTGCCTCAGGGCCTTTGCACATGTCGCTCCTTCTGTTTATAAGGATAATGACAGCTAACATTTTTGTAACGATTGGTAGACCATTATGATGAGAGCTTTTTCACGTATTCTTGTATTTTCATTTTTATGACAACGCTATGAGGTAGGAACTCTTATTCTCCCAATCGGGGGGATGAAGAAAGAATCTTTGAGATTTAGAAACTTGCTCAGGCCCACAAGTGACTGAGCAGGGCCTGGAATCCAGTGCCATCTGGCCTCTCAGCCCCACGCTTAGCAAATGTCTACCCAGAACATCCTTTCATGTGGGAACTGAAAATCAGGGCCTTCAGAAGGCACTCCAAGTCTCCCCTAGTCTTGGACTCCACTTCAAATCAAACAGAACCCCTTCCCTCGAGTGCCCACCCAGCGTGCCGAGTTTACAGCGTCACAGGGCTGATCCGCGTGGACCCTAATGACGCGCTTTCTCTGATTGCTTTCTGAAGGGAAGAACTTCCTGGGCAGGGCTGTTTTGTGCCTCACTGTCACCCCAGCACTTGGCACAGGGCCTGGCACACAGTTAGCCCTGGAAAAGAAATCCTCAAGGTTCTCTGTCCTATGGCACCGATCGGAATCCGGCAAAATGAGAAACATAAAGGCGACATTGTCACACGCCTGCTGAAAGCTCCAGTTGTTCACACACTTCAATGTTACATCGATTTATTTATTTTACAAAGGATGGTGATAGCTGCATCCTAAATCCCCACCCCCAGTTTATTTTGGAATTTTACTGGTTTAGAAAATTCCTATGTCGAGGTGCCGCTAACTGGGTCAGTGACAGACCCAGGCTTGGGGACAGAGTGACAAGAGGGACCTGGACTCTGATCTCAGACCTGTGTCTCCAGCTGCGTCCTGCCACCTGCCTTTCTTGGAAGTCTGACCTTCTCACTATCGTGTCTTCCCAAGGTTTCACCAGCAAAATGGAGGAAAGCAGTCCAGTTCTGGTTTTAGGGATGCTTCAGAGGACTGGATGTGATTTTAGAAGGGTTATTAAGACAATCTACCTTTCAGCCTGACCAACAAGGTTCAGACAGCAGCCAGGATGGCAGCTGCTCCCAATGACACCAGCGGCTTGCAGACCCCCCATCCCGCCCTGCAAGGCAAGCAGCCTTCTGGCTTGCTTCCCGCAAGCCATTGGGGGCCTCCAGGGGTGGCCCCAGGAGAAAACGGCCCCAGCGCTGATACTCTGGCTTTCATAAGGCTCATAAACACTTTCCCTCAGGTAACCATGAATCAATCCCTTCCTATAACATTTACCCTACTTAATTATTGTGAATTATAAGCAAAACCAGTTAGCCACGAGCATTTAATGCATCAGATACAAAATAGGTGACTGACACACTTCAACTAAAATAAAAGCACATTTCTGAAACGACACGCGCAAGCACTTGCTTTTGTAGGGGGACAATGCCCCGGTGCAATGGGGAACCTCAGCTGCTACATTCCGGGAGCCTGGATGGCTAAGCCTGGTGGTTTGAGACCGCTGGGCAGGGCGGACAGTCCCTTCCCCATCTGCCACTTGTGCAATGAAGTCATGAGGTTTTCTGTTCCGTTGCCGAAAGGGTTGCCAAGAATCCAACAGATGATTTCATTCCGAGATGAAGGAGGAAAACTGAACTAGAGTGAGTCTATTAGGCACTTTCATCTGACAATAAAAATGAGTTAATGGCTAAAATGTGTTTTCAAAACGTTTTAACACTACAAGTAATGGCACTCAAATGGGAGAATGCCTTGAATATTCTCATCGATCATTAATACCACGGTGTCCCTCAAAAGGGTTTGGCGTTCCCCGTGGAATCCAAGCTGCCAGAGTCCAGTTGTGAGGCAGGCCATGGGAATTCTCAAGAAGAAATTACTGAGAGACCGGTATGGAGCTGAACAATTAACTCCAGGTTGGAAATAGCCCTGTCAATATCTGAGTTCAGGTTTCTAAAATTGACTATTACCTCATCGTGGTTAATTTCCCCATAAACATCAATGTTACAGCAGCAAAAAAAACTGTCTCCAAGAAATGAGGGCAAAAGTAGATTCTTTTCTAGGGCGTGGAAGTCAGTGGCACCCCGATTTCAAATGCTCATGTTCATGGACACAATCAAACTGGGGCTTAGTTCTGGACCAGCCCACCGCTGGGAAGTCATTAGTGAATTTGTTCCCCTTCACGTGTGAAATCAAGAACACGCTGATGAGGAAACTGCTTGATAAAGCTGTCCCTTACCTAGAAGCGGGGCTGACAGTCTTAGCCCACCCAGGCCCCCGCTGCCTACTTTCAAAGGTAGTACGACCCTCAGCGCAGCCAGCAGCCCCGGGACCTCAGTGCTGGTCTTGGAAATGCCTTTCTCCACACTGAGTGACATTAGGCGATGTATGTATGCCACCTGTCTCAGAGGGCCTCACTTCAGTCTAGAAAGGGAAAGGGAACATCAAGAAGCTACTTAAAGTTCGCGCTGTGCTGACCAGCAGTGATTTAATCAGACTGGCAGGTCTCTTGGATGACAAACCTCCTTTTTCCCCAGAATTCCTTCTCAGACATTTAAATGAACAAGAGCCAGGCCCTGCTTCCTCCAAGTGCAGAGGTGCAGAGGCGATGCACCTGCCCCTGGGTACCCCACGGACAGCTGAGCCCTCGTCCCTGAGACGCTGAGGGCCTGTGTCGCCTTGCTCCTGTCTCCTCTCCCTAGAGCGAGCTTGTACAAACCACAGCGGGAGACGGCTGTGATGTGGCCCAACACACATTTATAAACTTCCTTAAAACGTTGAGAATTTTTATGTGCCTTCCTTCCGTCCTCCCTCCCTCCCTTCCTTCTTTCTTTCTTTCATTCATCAGCTATCACTAGTGTTAGTGTATTTTATGTGTGGCCCAAGATAATTCTTCCAATGTGGCCCAGGCTTGGACATACCTTCTCCAAATATTGCTTAAGTTTCCCCTTCCTCCATGTGGCCATTAAATGCCAGTCTCCAGTGGTCTTTCTTCATTTTTTTCTCTCTCCATCCCAGGTAAGAGCCTCTGGGATCCAATTTTCACCCATATACTGAGGCCTTCCCAACCTCTAGCCACAAATTCGACTCCTCAGCACCAGGTCCATACATCGAAGTGAATTTCCTACAAGCATAGCAATTTTTATGTGTGTGTGGGGGGGGGGCATTAATACCCTTGCATTCTGCCCCCTTAGATGTCTTCCTCCTCCCTCCTTCAACGCGAGGCATCATCAACCATCTACACACAGGAGCCGGAAACCCGAATGTCACCTGAGACTTCTGCACCCCCAGCACCCCTCAGACCCACTTTGTCACCAACTCTGTCCACTTAATTCTCTACATTGCCTCAGCCCCTCCTCTTGTGCAGGCCCTTCCCCTGGCTGCACTCTCTCCTTGGCGCCTGTAGCCACTATCTTCACCTCTCTCGCCTCCCCCTGATCTGACACCCGATACACACTCAGCAGCTCAGCCCCGCATCAGTCTCTGGGCATGTTACAGGAAATGTCATGTGTAAAATCAATGCTGTTGAATTCAATCCCTTGCATTGCTGTTATCTTACAATATAACCTTAAAAAAGAAAAAGGCTTTCCCCTTGCTCCTGCTGCTTTCCCTGCCGGGGCAGCTGCATCACACATTTGTGCTTGAAGTTGCTTTGCCTCCATAGTTCAATGTCAGGTGGTGAAATATGACGAAGCAGATCAAGGCGCCTGGAGGCTCCATGCCGTTGGGAGCTCTGCTCTGGGAAGGGCCCTGAGGAATCCCACCTGCCCCAGGGCCGCACGCTGGCGTGATCTGTGAGCCCCTGTTTCCAGGGGCTGCGTTTCTTAAATGGGGGCCCACCTATGCACCGGAGGAGGCTTCGGAACGGACTGGTCAAAGCATGACTTCCCTGGCCAAATGGATTTGGAAGAAGATGGCACATCAACAATTATATGAGCAGCCAAACGCCCACAGAAACCATTCCGCACATGAAAAACCTGAAGCACTGGCGTCCATGGGACACTGGCAGGATCGACCGATCACATCTCAAGCAGCGAGGATGTCGAACGTGCCACACACCTCCCTTGAATTCTCCTCAGAGGCAGGTAGCTCTGCTTCTGTTTCCAGATTCTGAAAGGAAACTTCAAAGTGCTCTTCATGGCAAACCAAACGAACACTGTGGAACAAAATCCCAGGCTTGAGCCCCAAGTAAGCTGTAAAGGACATCAAGGCAGGTTGGGTCGGGAAGGGTGGGGGAGGGGCGGCTTTGCCCAGGGCTGGATGCCAGGCTCTGGCAGTGCGATGTGGAGCGAGCTGGGTGGCAAGAAGGCGTGCTTCTGCCTAAACCCTTTCCAGGCTGGCTGTCAGGGGGAGATGGTACAATATTTTACAAGGTGTTCAGGGCCACAAAACCTGCCCCACCGCTCTCATGCGTTTCAGCTCCTCTCAACGTGCTGTACTTCGGTCACATCAGAGCATGGACAGTGCCAAGAGCTCTGGCCTCCCTCATTCTGGCTTCTGTATTTTTTTCTCATGCTGTTCCCTTTGCGTAGAAAGCCCTGCCACTATCCTCTGGCTATGGATGTCTTGTTTATCTCTCAAGGTCCAAATCAAATAGCATGTCCTACCAGAAGCCTCCCACCCACCTTCCCAGGCTGAATTAACAACCTTCCTTGCTGAGAATTCTTTCAAGGGCCGTGTCGTCCTCACTTTTGAAATGTTACTCATTCCAACCACCCAGACACCAAACACAGGCCCAGCATACAGCCCTCTTATGTCCCTCGCAATGGCTTGGGAGTGTTAGATAAACAATCTGCATAGCAAGGACAATAAGATGTCCACTGCAAACAAACCAAGCAGAGGAAGCAGTCATTGGTAAGGGACAGGGGTGGGAGAAAATACGCATTTCTCCCAAGAGAAATATTTTGGGGTGTTTGGTTCTGTTGTTTCCTGCTCTTAGATGACTTTGAGAATCAGATGAAACCAGCCTTTTCAGGAAAAATGCACACACGTATATATCCACATATGTTTTTGCATATAATTCCAGGAGGTACAATTAATACACTAAAGCCCAGGATTAGAAATTCCTCATCTATTTTAACATCAGCGTTGCCAGGCAGGATGAGGAAGGTGTTTCCAAGAGCATGGACCATGAACCACACTGAAAGGGAGAAGGAGGCCTTGAGTGGAAATGGCATGCGCCATGCAGACCTTGGGCAAGTCATCCTACTCTTTCGAATCTGAGTCTTCCTCATTGATAAAACACAAATTACAGCATTATACTTCCTTTGCAGTATGGGTATTGAGTAAATGAGAGAATGCACCTAGTGTAGTATCTGGCATGCAGTTAGCTAGCTTTCTGCACCTCCTGTCTTGCAAATAAAAAATTGCAACCACAATGCAAACAAGTCATTTCCCTTTGAGCAATAAATTCTGCACTGCCGCTTTGGAGCGAGGGAAGAAAGCTGGCTCGGACCAGCGCCTCGGTGAAGAGGTGAAGCGGAGTGCTGAACCGGCCGCTGCGCACCCGTGCACATGGCGATTAATCATACAAGAGCCCATTTATGACAAACACAGGTCACTCCCTTTGCATGACAAAGCATACGGGTCCACAGAGTCCCATTATCCAGAAAAAAAACACAACAAAAAACCCAGAGCACTGCGGGCGACGTGGGCGAAGCCGAGTGCACACACACAAGCGGACATTGTAAGGCTGTTTGCACAACCCCGCAGTGCTCCTCACGGATTTCCTGCCAAGGAGACATTTAGATCGCGTGGAGTCAGCTGCAGACATTTGCTCATTCAACGTGGCTTCAGGCAGGGGGCTGGAGAAACCCGGGTGTGCGGTGCCCTCTGCTGGCCATCCACAGAACTGCGGGCGGGGACGCTTGGATGACAAAGCGGACGTGCTCTCAGGACCCCAGCCTCTTTCCCCCTTTCCCTTTGGAGTCAGAAAAGCCTAGTTCAAGTCTCAACTTAGCTATATGCGTTAGCTCTCGGCCCTCGCTTTCATCTCTCAGGTCTTCCTTGCCTAGCTGGAGTCGGCTGTGCACATTGGACTGTGGCAGCTTAAAGGAAATGACAGACACATGGCAGAGTGCCTGCCACTCAGCCAGCGTGGACCGAATGCCTGTATTCCTCCTTCTCCACCTGACTTCACAGGGTGGGCATTATCATCTGGCCTCTGGAACCAGCAAAGGAAATCAACTCATATCTCCTAGAAATGCCTCTGCTTCAACTGCAGCCAGCCTTTAGAGCAGAAATGTGACCTGATCTTCCTGAGGTCTCATCGCTCTAACCCTTTCTCCAACTTGCTCGCCCTTCCTTTCCATTGTGTGCTGTGTGCTGACATGGGCAGCCCCTATGTGCACAAGCTCAGCTGGTATCTCAAATGCCCGACCTCTAGGACACGCTCAGCTCCGAGGTGGGTGGTGAGCTGGCAGAAAGTAGCAGCTAAGTTGTATTTCTCAAAGACGAAAGAAAGGCTGCACCACTGACCCTCTTAAACTGGGCTGTGATCTGGCTGCTGACGTTCAGCGTAGCACCAACAACAGGAACGTGGGTTTGAAGCGCAGCTCAGGCATTAATTAGCTGCGTCGTCTTAGTCAATGTATTTGATCTTCACCTAACCTCCCTGAGTCTGAGGTTCAACATGAGTAAAACAGGGATTCCTTCAACCTCTTCAAGAGTGGCTTTTAGGAATAATGAGCCAGCATATGTAAAGAGCCAGATGCATCAAAGACAGTTGCCATAATTCCTATTACTACTGTAATTTTTATTGTTCCAGCCACTGGTCTTAGTTCTGTCCACTGGCCAAGGAGAAGAGTTGCTCTTTCCTACAAAACTATAAATATCTCTGAGGGGGTTACATACCATCCTAGAGTCTGTATGCCAATAACTTCCAAATTTATAACTATTACCTTGACCCTTTGCTTGAACCAGACTCATATAGCCAATGGACTACATGACTTCTCATAGACACTGCAAACTTAACACATTCTTTAGAAGGGGTAGAACTTTAAAAAGTCAAGTTTTGGTCTCTCCCCTCAAAATTTGCCCCTTCTCAAGTCTCCCCCATCTGAATCGATGGCAATTAGGGCAATTTCATGCTCAGTCCAAAAATATCACAGTCAACAATGCCCTGAGCAGTTCATCTCCTGTACCTCCCCCTCCTTCACTGTGCCACTCACTTTTTCTTCCGTAAACTTCCTACAACCGTTCGTGCCATAGAACCTCTATATCTGCAAGGCCTTCTCCTGAAATGTTTCCCTCAAATAACTGAGTGATCTGTCTTTAGATCTTTGTTCAGTGTTCACTGTACAGCAGTCCAGTCTAACCACTCTGTCCAAAACAGTACTTTATCCCACCCTCATGCATTGTCTTTATTTTTTCATCTCGATTACCTTTGACATATGTACCTCTAACTCCTAGACTTGGGTTTGACACACAGTAGGAACTCTATGCACACATGTGGAACGAATGAAGTCGTTTGTCCGTGAACGCAACTCCCACATCCCCCTGGAACTTCTCTCTCAATAAACATAAGCTTCTCCCTCCACGTCTCAGGGGGAAAGAGGCTCTCAGGTCACCTGACAATTCGCTCACACACTCTCATTTGGATAAGAACGAGAAGCAGCCAGTCCAGGGGCTGGGGACATGCATGGTGGGGGAGCACAGTCGTAACGAGGGATAGCATGAAACTATAAAACACAAAATGCGTTTTGGGGGAAAGTAGGAGAGAAGGTCAGGAAAATCAGCTGAGGACTGATTAGATAGAATCTTGAAAACTAGAAATCAGGAGCAGGGACCCTCCTACGCAGGACTACAGTCTGGTCCTGTAGCCAGGTCACAAGGTTAATAAGTGACCCTAGGCCTGCAGGACACAGAAGGTACTGATGACTGTAATGCCTGTGTAATGCCACCGAGCACACAGAGAGTCAAGGGCTCTGTGTCCTAATCTCCTTTGAGTCACTTATTTGCTACAGACCTTGGGGAGTCTCATCCTTATCATCTGTTCTGAAAGCCTAGAGTTTTATGCAATGAGAATGCTCAACATTACCCAACTTGCATTTAGGTGACTTAATGCTGAAGCATGAGTTAAGCTGATTAGAAATGGGACTCCACTTCCATTTAAGAAAAAAGTGAACGCCACCAGCACTTCCACAACAACGCTGCCTTTGCTCCTTGGAGCCCTTTGGCTTCAAGTTCTCTGGGAAGAATGGTGATGATGGAGTCTCAGCACTTACGAAACTACAGTGCTGTATCAACACCAGCCTCTGCTGCAATCAGGGAGCGCTCCAGAGTTCATCTCAGTAAAAAAAAGCAGCGATTCAGAAACCAGGCAGAATCCTGAAACTACCAAAGAGAAATCGTTCTCAAGCCCTTGGTTGCTTTTGAAGCATCCAATGTTGTGAAATGCACAAAATACACTAATAACAAATAACTTTCACACATTTAATAAAGTGTGCCCCAGAGCCTACATGAGACAATGCCTGACAGCCTGGTTTAATCTATCATGTGTATTCAAAGGTCTAATAATGGCCTCTAATCCAGACTCTTTTCCTTTGGAATTCAAGAAGCAATTCGGGAGTCACTTCAGACCCAGCCCCAGAAGCCAAAATCAGGTCTCGTTGCAGTGTCGATAATAGTAAAATCGTAACATTAAGGTAACAGGTGGGGGACAATCTGCAAACACCAAAGCTGTGTCCCTTGGCTCTCAAAAAACTCATTGAGATGATGAAATGATACTGTTAATACAGATCCCAAGGCTTTGGAAGTCTACTTGCATTGCCCGGAAAACGGCCACCTTTAGTAGGAACAAGTAATAGCTTTTTCAAAATTTCTAGAGTTTACCGGTATAACAAAGATTCTGTGTAATTGGCCAAATTATACTGGCTCTCTCGGGTTATCTATCTACCTGCATTCTACTCCATATTCGATTTGATTCAGCTGATCCCCCGCCCCCTCCCAAATCGAACACTCCTGCTGGCCCTTGCATTTGATCCCAAGTTAGAGTTGACCTCTCCCTTCCTGTGGCCCTAATATACATACCCAGCATATCCTGTATATATTTTTATCAAAATGTACAATATTGACAGGTATCTGCTGAGCTCCTTGAGGACAGGCCTTGATCATCACACCACCCACCACACCCAACACAGTCCTTGATAGAAAGTGGGTGTGAACGTCACATATATGGACACTGTTCTTTTTAGAGATCAGAGCTAAATAAGACGTGGTTCCTGCAGCAGCCTGGGAGCACACCCAGAGCAAGAAGCCACGCTGAAAGACCACTGTCCAGAATAGTAGGTTCTCGTAGGACTGCGATCTGAGAAAAGGGAAAGTGTGCTGGGAAGGGAGTGCAGGGCAGGAAGAGGCCAGTTAGCAGGTCTGAAATAATCTGAGAGGGTTTCCTGCCCAGGAAACCCGAAAGAGGCTACGGAGTAAGGTGGGGAGAGGGAGAAACTGCCCGTGAACATTCAGCGGACGTGAGGCCTGGGGTCTGGGAGGAAGGGCAGCCCTAGTCCCTCGCTGCTGAGATCACACTCTCTGTGGGATGGGTGGAGATGAGGGGACTCTGGAGTGACATTTGTCATAGGCTCAGCCCTGAGATCTGTTGGTAGGTCCCAATCTTCTGGTGATGAGAAAGCGAGGAGACCAGTTTATCTGCGAGGCCTCTCAACCTGCCCTATGGTAGTTCTGTGCCAGGAAAACTGCCGTCCACCACTCTCTGAGGGCCGTGATGACGTCTCAGTCTGGTGGGGCTGGGGGTGCTCTCTGTCTCTCTCGCTACAGCCCCACGAGCCCTCTCACAGCACCTTCCCATCACAGACCTGTCACACCTGCTGAACTGCCTGCCTCTCCTTTTAGAAGGTGACCACCCAGGATGGGACCTGGGGCTTACTTACGTTTGAACCCAAAATAGGCTGCTCAGAAAATATATGTTTCTGAATAAATGAAATAAGACAGTGGACAAGTGATGCCAAAATCTGTATTCAAGGACCTCTTCTCTGAGTTCCAGCCAATTACCTGAGGGCAGGACGGAGACTGGTTGGGTGGGCAGGAGCGCAAAAAAGAGAGAGTGAGAAGGAGGAATAAAAGAAAGAAGGGAAGAAAGAAAGGAAGCAAAGAAGGAACGAGGGAAGAAGGAGGGAAGGAGAGGGGAATTGTTCCCCTCTTTTTCCACTTGGTTAATGAAGCTATAACTAATTTCAGGCATATGAAGAGAAAAGCTCCTAGGGATCTCACGCTACACTGGAAAATTAAAAAAAAAGAGAGACAAAAAGAAAACTCGAGTCATTACAAAAGCAAAATATGGCGTAAGTGATGCCCAAATCCACTCGTGGCCTCTGACCCTGCCAATCAGCTCTTGCAGGCCCAGCTGGGAGACGACCGATGTCAGGGCAGGTGCAGCAAAGCAGCAGCGTCTCCCCAGCAGCTGCGGGGGAATCACGCTTTGTGGATGGTTCTGAAACCCAGATTCCTGCACAGGGAGGACCACGTGGCTGTGAGACCCGGGGCTCTTTAAGACCTTGGTCCTCACTGCCTTCCGCCCCTGGGCAGCTGGGCCACTGGTGAGGGACCTTCCCCAGGGAAGGACATGCTACTCTTCAGCCACCTCTCCTAAAACCTATCAGAGCTGACGCAGAGGCCCTGGAACTGAAAGTCTGAAGATTCCAAAATCCTCGTTAGCCGACAATCACAGTAACAGCAGCTGTTGATTGTCAACCCTGCACCTTTAAGGCCTGCCTGCAGATTATCTCATTTAATCCTCACGAATCCTCCGAAGGAGACAAGTAGTTTAGTTTTAAGAGTTCTAAAGTGATATATTTCTGCAGAAACAGAACCTTTCTTTGGGCAAATGCAAGAGCTTGCAGTTAAGTCCTTTTTCCACTACGGGGCGGTATCACCTCACATTAAAAATGCCAGGCCCAGTTCGGGTAGGTACAGTATTTCGTACAAAACACAGAAGTTTGTAAAAAAAAAAAAAAGACAAAGCAAAGGGATGAATTTCAACATCCTGAGTATTTTATAAATGTTATTCCTCTTAGTAGTAAAAATGGTTCAAACCTATAGCCATAGCACCCAATACAGTAACTCAATTCCTGTTCAAGGTCCTTTCAAAAGCATCGATCATGACCAGTTTGCCAGAAAAGGAGCCATGACATGTGGGAAAGAAAAATGAATAGATTCAGCCGTTTGGCTTAGTAATTGTCCTCCCCGGCTCCTTCTGCTAATTTTTAAAATCACGTTTTCCACCAAGGGAAACATCTGTCTTGTGGTGGAATCAACTTGAATCCAGTTGCAAAGAGTACAGATTGAAAAAAAAAAAGGCAAAATTCCTATCCTAAAATGACCAAAATGAGTTTCTATCACTCACTCTGGTGAAACTGTCACTTAAAGTTATATTTTGGAACTGGGAGATGCGCTGGAAGTATAAATTAAGGTAGTGGGAGCCACTCCATTAGCGATCTGGGCTCCCCACCCCAGGGCTTATGAGCAGACAGGGAACAGAGGGATGGCATTTCCTCCACAGAGGATGCTCCTGAAGGAAACCCACAATACACAGAGGAGGCAGCAAAGTCACTGTGGAACTTCCCTGTTTGGGTTGATCAACCGAGACCACAATTGAACCAAACAAACAAACTCACCAAGCTTATCTCCCAATTTATGCTGAAGCCCAGCCCGGCTCTTGATGACTAAACCATGTGCTGTCCTGATTTGAACTTGACCCAGCAGCCGGGGTTCCCAGGCTGGTGTCTGTGGCCACAAGTGACTAAATCTGAAAGCTTTGCCCTTGAACTGCTACAGAGCTTTCAGGCCTCACAGGCAGATCAAGTACTGATCCGGCTGCTTCTTAATGCCACGTGAAGACAGCACATTGCTATTCAAAGATGAGGTCTGAGGCTGTTCCTTAGTTTATACATATGAGAATCCAGCTAAACAAAACCATCTCAGGTCATCTGATGCTCAGTGGAGTGAGGGAAACACGCTGAAGACACGCCGGCTCACCTTCCACTTGTTTGCCTGTGGTCTTGACCATAACTTTGAGAGCCACTGCATTCTACAGTAAGCACTTGAAGTTCCCCAGTGAAATCCCCTTTTTATCCTGTATCTGCAAATAAATAAATAGATGCTATAGGCTGTGTTAGGATGAAAGCAATCAGTATTTCCCCTAGTACTAGCTTATATGTGTTTTGTTTTATGAGTGAATTCACTTATTGATCCTACTTGGCACAAATGAAAGATCAAAAAGTAACCAGACAGCATTTACTGAGTTTCCCCTGTGCTAAATGCTTTCGTACAGAATCCCGATCCTGGAGCTTGGGACTATCTTGTCTACATAAGCTATATAGGGCTATGTGGCTACAAAGTCTCCGGTCTTTCCATTCTCAGCACTGCCTCCTACTCGTTCAGCCTCAGTTTACTCACTTGAAAAGGGATCAGACAGAACTTTGACCAAGTGATCTTGCCGATTCCTCTACTAAGCAGTAATCTTCCATAAAAATTTGAAGCGAAATTCTATCAACTGTGTTAAATAGAATATCTAGGTGTTCCAATGCAATATTCATTTACTTACAAAAAAAAAAAAATCAGAAGACAGAAAACAATCAACCCATTGTATATAGCAATTAATTAATTTGATCCTCTACTATAAGCTTGTCCAACCCACAGGCCCGTGGGTCACATGCGGACCAGGACGGCTTTGAAGGCAGCCCAGCACAAATCCGTAAACGTTCTTAAAACATGAGATTTTTTTTCTTTCTTTTGCAATTTTTTTTTTTTTTTTTTAAGTCAGCAGCTATCGTTAGCGTTAGTGTATTTTATGTGTGGCCCCAAACAATTCTTCTTCCCGTGTGGCCCAGGGGAGCCACAAGGCTGGACATCCCTGCTCTATACATTGTCCTTTACTAACCAGACATCTCTCAGAACCAATACCAGCAGCTCCCGTTTTGCTGCGATCAGGAGCTCAGCCGCTCGGCGCTCTCTGGGGGTGTGACCCGGAAGGTGTGCATTGTGCACACGGCAGGTGCCGCCGGTTGGCATGGTGACGCTGAGCCAGTCTCCCCTCGACTCCCCGTCCCTTTCATTCTGCTATCACTGTGTGAGATCTCGCCCCAGAAGCACAGAGAAATCTGAGGGAGAGGTCGGATGTCAGGGGAGAACAGGCACGTCTTTGTCAGGCCTTCAAGGAGCCCGGGCCCGGCCAGGGCGCTCAGGCCGCACAGAGTGGGGCCTGTGCTGGCTCAGCGGGGTGCGGCGGGCCCCCCACATCCACATCCTGAGCCCCCTGCTCCTCTCTCCACACCAGGGTTGGGCGGGATCCCCAGCTAGTGCCCTGAGGCATTTCACACTGAAAGGCTTAAAGCAGGGCTTACCCTCAGCACCAAAACCAAGAACCGGCTGTCAGGCAATTTCTCTCCGTAACCGTCCTCCCAGTCTCCCATTGGGAATGGCACCCCCACCCCAAGCGATCCTCAGTCAGCTCCTCCATCTTCTCCAGCCCACCATCTGCCCTGTCTCCTGTCGCCCTCCGAGCTTTGCAACCAGCCCCACGCTGGGCCGCCCCGGGCTCCTCCAGGAAGACTCAGGCCTCCTGAAATGCTCCCGTGGTTGTTCTCATGGTGTCACTCACTGGTGACACGCTGCTGACTTTGAACCTTCATCTTCTACGACTCGTTCCCCACATAGGAGATACTTAATAAATAGCAATTAAATGACCGAACCAACAACACGTCCCAGAAACTGATTTTTAATAGAAAATTCAACTGAGGCGTTAGGTGAAAATAAACAATAGCCAACAGCACTTACGAAGTGCCTTCTACGTGCCAGGCCGCGCTCTGTGCATTTACACAGAGTAGGGCGTTCAGTGGTCACAGCAGCCTTGGGTGGCAGGAGCTGCTGGCTTTCTCACTCTGGAGACGAGGAGTCCCGTGAATGGGAGGTGCATCGGCCTGGCCCGCTCACCCACCCAGAGGGAGGACTCCCATGAATGGGAGGTGCATCGGCCTGGCCCGCTCACCCACCCATAGGGAGGACTCCCGTGAATGGGAGGTGCATCGGCCTGGCCCGCTCACCCACCCATAGGGAGCAGAGGAGGACGCCAGCGTGCGACAGCATGTCGCGGTGACCTCAATGAAGCCAATCTCACCTGAGATCCACGTAACGCACAGTATTTGTTCCGTGGCATTCCTTACAACTAGGGACCTGAGCCTTTGCCAATGTCATCGCATTTCTGGGCTCCTTCCCGGTACTATGAAATGCAGAGACCTGGCCACACTGAGGAGGTACGCAGGTCGGCAAGGTCAACTCTAACCCGTGCATTTGTCTTCTAGCCGACATGTGTGACTGCGGGTTGTTGGCACCAGGCTCTGGGCTGGGTTAGGACATAATCTATAAAACATATATAAGTGTATGTGTGTGGACATATACATATATATACACACATAGAACCCACACATATGTACATGTGTATGTGTATATACATGCACACACACAAAATACGTTATTTTGTTTCCGAGTCATTATTTCTTTATTTTCCAAGAGGAAGGCAGAAGGACGAACACAGTGTTAATTGTTCTTGTAGTTTTCAATGTGAATGAGCAGGGCCAGGTCTCGATCAAGTTCGATTTTTGCCACCAGGGACCCCTGGCCCAATCCAGGCTGTTGAATCGGTGTTTGGGGGGAAGATGGAGATGTATTCCTCCTCCACTTCTTTCTACTTCTTTTCTTGATCCCCCTTATCCTATGGTATTCATTGACATCTCCATGGGGTCAGAGAAGGGATCGACTCAAATTAGTTTAAGTATTTTTAGTCACTGTTTGGAACAAGGTAGGAAGGTGAGGGGGTGGCTACTAATGGATTTTTAAAAAGCAGAGTTCAGGCATGATCTGTTTCCTCCCCACCACCATTACAGAGGATTGAGTGCTGGCCCTTTAATTTATAGAGTGCTGTTCTGCCCTTATGAGTGTCTCTCTCCCAGGGGCCAACTCCTATGCATCCTTCAATGTCCAGTTCACATGGCCCCTCTTGGAAGCCTTCCCTGACTCCCCTGGGCAGAGAGCACACTCCCTCTCTGTACCCACATTATTTTGTTCATGTTGGAGCTCTTACCCCTATGTGCTCTGTCTTTGTCATAAGTTTATGAGCCTGGAGGCCCTTCTGTGTTCCACTTGTCCTGATGTCCCCAGTGTCTGGAGCATGGTAGGTACTCAAGTATTACGTGTTTAATGAACGGGCACATTTCTAAAGAGAATACTCTTATTTTAGCATTCGGAAGAGAGAAGTATAAGGGATGGATATTAACCATTCATTTCCTGACTAGGAGAAAACGTATCAACACCTAACTTCTATGATTTCTATTAGAATAACCTAAGCTTTTGCCAGCCACTCTCTCCCATCAGAAACAGGACTCACGCTCTAACCAGTTCCCAGCAGTTTGTATGCCAAGACTGCACGTGAAACGCAGCCAACGTCTAACATTCACGAGGCCACTCAGAGGTGGAAATAGCCGTGGATCCAAGCTCAGGAGCCGTCTCACTCGGTCCACCTGGATTAACTTTACAGGGCAGGAAACTGATTTTATAATATTACGAGGAAGGCGTGCAAAACAAGCACTTTAAAGAACGCGGGGTCAAGTAAATTTAGAGCCTTGGTTTCACAAAACTCCAATCTTATCAGGCCATCCATCTTTGCCTAAGAACTAACAGATGCTCGGGGCTGTCCTCAGGAGAAACTCAGAGACCCTGGCCTGACATCTGAGCTTGCAGCTTCTCGCTCTGGATGAAGCCCTCGTCTCTCAGACTTGGGTCACCTCACACTCCACAGCCACAGTGGATGGCGGGGCACACAGCTCCTCCAAGGGGTGGCCCCTGCTTATGTTTCTCCTCTGCCTAGAAACTTCTACCACCCTCCCCTGAAGGATCTCTGCTCTCCTCTCTTTGTCTGCCTCATGACGTCTCATCTCTAGGACTGAGTGGAGACAGTGTGTCCCCAGGGAGCTTCCCCTGTCCTGCTGCCCAGTGAAAGCCAGGGGCCTGTCCTCTGGGCTCCTCACACCCCTGCTACACCACACTGATATGTGTGTGCTGTCAGGCCATTAGCAGGCCTCCCAGCGAAACCACAGACAACTTGAAGGCAGAGGCTGAATCGAGCCATCATTCCTGCCCAGTGGCCAGCAAAGGCGCTGACATACGACAGGCACCCAACTGTGTGCGGAATACATGGATTTCTCTACCCAGAAGGCAAGACTTGGCTCTGGTCTAGGTGAATGGATTCCAAGAGGAGTGACCTATGGGAGGTTCCAGTGGAAACTTCCCACTCTAGCAGATTGGTTCCACAGCTACCAAATTAGGACAACGGCTCACTTCGACTCAAGCAGCCTGGAACTAGCCCCAGACCACGGGACCCTAGGGTGGGGCCACATCTCATGCCTCTCCAGAGTCTCTGCACCTAGTGCCCAGCACAGGTTTTTGAGTGAATGGCTACTACTCTACTAGGCAAGAGCATCCAGCTTCTGTTCCTACGTTGAGATGCTCTGGTGAAGAAAGTACAAGAATCGCTAGACAAGCCAGCCAGAACATAAGAGCCCACGTCCTCACAGTGGTTTAGGAGGTCCCACAGAACGTGTCCACTACTTTGGGCCCTCGTCTCCTTCCACCGTCCTCTCGGTCCTTCTGCTCCAAGGCTACTGGCCACTGGCAATCCCTCAAAGCCCCAGCACATCCCACCTCAGAGTCTTTACTCCCTCACTTTGTTCAGGCCCTGCTCCAATGACGCCAGACCCGGGAGGCCTTCTCTCATCACCCACAGAACAGCAATGCCGGTTCCTCATCTTCTGAGTTGTCTGGCTTGGATATATCATTTTAACATAACACTCAATACTGCCTGATATAACGCATGAATGTTTGTTTACAACCCCTTGATCTTACCAGAATGCAAGCTTTGTTTTGTTTCATGCTATATCCCTAATACCAAGAAGAATACCTGCCATGTAGCACACGCTCCACACACATGTTGAATGAGTGGATGGCTGGGTGAACGAATGGCCTTCAAGAACTAACAGGCAAGGAAGAAAGCCAACGTCATGGCCTGAATGAACACAGGCTTGGAGCTAGCTGCCTTGCTGAGTGCCCGACCAGGACACCTGTCCCCAAGTTAGCTGATCTCCATTGCCACGACATTCCTCTGGGTCTTGGGACTATGCTGGTCTGAAATGACAAAGCTGCTGGGAGGGTGGGAGTTTTCAGCTAACACCTACTGGGACAAAGGATGAGGTTAAGGGTCTCTTTTGGGTCCCACCACATGCCTACAACAGAGAGTGCACTGTCTCCTTCTTACAAAAGGGGAACAGAAGACCAAAATTCAAAAATTACTCAACTGATAACGGAACTGAGATTTAAAGTCAGGTTGTCCGATTCCAAACTCACCTCCTCCTTTTGAAGTAAGCTATAGCTCAGGGACCACTCCCGGGGAAGAAACCATGAGCGGAGGAAAGAAAGGAGCACAAGGTAAACCCCTTCCCCCAAAGAATGAGAATCTGGCATCAGGAACAAGTCTGGGAGAAAATGATCCTGGGAACTCAGACTTGGAAAATACCTTCCACACCACCTGATCTGACCTTCTGTGCCGTGTTCTGCTTTATAAAAGGGCTTCTGGTTTTACTTTGCAAGGAAACTCAAGATGAAAAAAAGAGAGCTTTAGGAGGGAGGACAGCAGGTGACATCAGCAACTCGTGAAGGGTGACAAGTACGTGTGACCCTCTCAGCGTATTGGCATCTCCTTTGCGATTCCAGATCTTGTACGTGTGGGTCCCTGGGCCAGCTCAGAAGAGGTGTGTTCATCTAACAGAGTCCAGGGGGCTGAACCCTCTGAGATCTGTAGTCCTCAGGCAGGGGTGCCAGCTCATGGCAGATCTCAGTTCAACAAAGAAGTTCAAGTAGATGTTACCCCCTCCTTATAGATAATAAGCCAAGTGTCTACAATTGCTTGGGAGGAGGTAAGAGAAGAAGGAGGTAACCAGAGGAAACCACCGTGTGGCAGAGAGGGAAGGGGTCAGGGGGATGGGGACCTGCATGCACCCCAAGTGCTCCTGGAGGACTATGCCAGGAACTGAATTTGTCTCCAAAAACATTATAGTGAGATGCCAGCTAGAGCCCTTCACAAGACCTAAATCCCACCCCAGGTTGGCCACTTAGGAACTTCTCCCCTTGCTCATCTAAACTGGGATGGCCAGGACAGGCAGAGAGGAACCCTGATTGTGCCTAATCCAAAACGGATTCTGTGAGGAAAAAGCACCCTCACACTACGACTCTAATACGCTCTGCTCCTGCTTGTACTTCTACGCTACTCTAGTTCAGGCCTAAACACTCAAGAGTCTCAAGATAGTACCACTTCTACTCCGAATGCACTTCTGGAACCCAGGGACCTTGAATCATTTCAAGGTTACAGTGACCTTGAAATGTACATCAAACATTCATTACGTCCTTGTATTTTTGTTTTTTTCCTTTTCCTTTTGGCATTAGGATGCATGGTTTCCAATGAAAGATGATAAATCTAGTGAAATAACCATCCTTAATCCTTTCAAAGATTCTATCAGCATGCTTATGACACATTCTCCACCCTGACCATGGTGGTTACTCCTGCACTTCTGCTATCACTCAAGTCGGTTGTTTCTTACCTGGAGATACCTCTTATGATTCAAGTTCACCAATCCAGGCTGATGGAATGAACCAGCTGAGCAGCTGTCAGGCCAGGACAAGTCTGGCTCCTCAAACCAGGGCTGTGGCCTCCTTGGGTCCTGGGTTTTCTCTGTCCTTAAACAAGTGACAACGTCCTAAAAGGGAATGCAAGTCACGTTACTGTGTGAGGCGAGTTCCTGTTCGCCTACTTTTTTTAAGGAAAGCAAAGAGAGTTCCAGAATCATAGATTCCCCGGGGCAGGAAGAAATCAAGGTGATAATCTTGGCTCATGTTTTCATTTTGTAGTTGAGGAAACTGAGGCTCATTCAAGGATCCAACAACTTAGAGGCCACTCCAGATTAGAATCCAGAAGGTCTCTCACTGTCTGGCCTTCAGAATTTTTAAAAAATACCTTTTATAAATAACCTTTCCGCAGGTTTGATTTTGTAGAATCAAGTCTATGGAAAAATCATTTATAAACCATATTTTTTAATCCTAAATTATTAATTAAAACTTTTCTAAAAAAGGCAGACACATGGTCAGGCTGACTCCGCAAACAACTGGTTTTTGATCCTGAATGGAAAGTGTTTTATTTTTTTTAACAGATTTTCAAAATGGGAGGTGGCACTTTTTCCAGATTGTTATTTTTGTCACTTTTGATGTGGTTTTACCCCTGGGAGCTAAATGTTTAAAACAGTCGACCTCGGGCTTGTGGTGGGGATGGTCCTCCCTGTTTCCCCTTAGAAAAATACTGTCATGGAACAGAGTGACCCAGGAGCACAGCGGTGGGTGGGCTTTGTTTTTCTGTGATTGGCATGTGCGCACGCAGTCTGTCAGTCTCTCTCTGTCTCTCTTTCCTTCTTTCTCCATGTTGACCCTTATTATATGATATTTCTGGCTGTTGTACATTTGAACAGCTGTTCTTCTGTGCACAAAACCAAAGCCAAAGAAGGGATCTTACATTTATTAAGCAAAAAATATCTGCCAGCCATCCCATGTGACTCCTAATTTGTTCTCAAAAATTCCCCGTGAGGCACTGTTAACTTCATTTTTCCAAAAAGTCAGGGAACCGAGCTTCAGAGAGCTAGAACGGTCTGCAGAGTCATGCAGAGAATACAGAGCAGAATCACAGATAAACTCATTATCACCTAGCTCCCAAATCTAAGTTTGCCCACCGAAACCAGACTATAGTGATTAGGCCCAAACACTGGGAGATTTTATGGTTTTAGCTCGAATGCAGGAGAAAGTTCTGTGGAAGCTGTAAGTTGCTGTAAGGACACGAAGGGTTATGCTTATTAGATTCTCTTTCAGATGAAGCTCCAAAGGCCACGGCTTCCTGCCGCGCTCCCAGCGGGGGCTCACGTACCCCAGAAAACCTGGCTGAGCCCTGGCTCCAGCTCCCAGCAGCCCAGGGGGCTGGGCAGTCAGGAAATCACGATTATCAATGCTCCACGCTGTGTTCCTGTTCTCAGACAACAAGGGACATGGCTGGAGAGATGGGGTGGGGGTGGAGAAAGAGGAAGAAAAAACAGGAAGTGAAGGGGGGAGGAGGGAAGGAAATGATAGAGAAAACACAGCAACTTTGAACCGTCCTTGGGCTGCCTGAGAAAGTGATTTCTCAGCGGACATTTGTGGGGCTGGCTGGCTTTGCATTTGGGGGAAGCAGGACATGGTGGTAGTGGGAAGAGACTTGGGGGCGGGATGCCCAGACATTCTCACCACAGAGCACACCCTGAGGGAAAGGGTGCCCTGACACAGAGGCTGTTTCCCACGGGCACGTGGGTGTAGACACGAAGCGAGGAGAATTTCCAAAGCTGAATCTGTGGTAAGACCACATCTCTCACCTCTTAGCTGTGGCTGGTAGGCCAGGTGTGCCCCAAGAGGACCTGCAAAGAAGAAAGAGGCTGTTGAAGGACCCGGGTGTCAGGGGTGCAATCCCAGCCCCCCATTTCCTTCTCAAACACTCTCATTTCACCCATTTTCCGTGACTATGATTGAGACTTGGTTCACCCCACTGAAGGCACCAAGCACCCTGCTTCCTTCTACCACAAACCTAAGAGTCAGGCAGATGGAACAGTGAGTCTCCTCTAAGCCATGACGTGAAGGTACTTCCAGAATCTTCCGACCCATTTTGTCCACTCTACTCATTTGTAGACAAGCTCCCTAACTCCTAATGGACATCTTAAGGATGGTGATCAACTGGTACATTAAACAATCCACACAGATAGGTAACCTTAATGATCACCTAATCATACTTTAAACAGGGGTGTCCAACCTTGTGGCTTCCCTGGGCCACATGGGAAGGAGAAGAATTGTCTTGGGCCAACACATAAAACACACTTAACACTGAGGCTAGCTGATGAGCTAAAAAAAAGTTCACAAAAAAAGAAAAACTTCAGAATGCTTTAAGAAAGTTCACGAATTTGTGTTGGGCCGCATTCAAAGCTGTCCTGGGCCGCATGTGGCCCGCAGGCCACGGGTTGGACAAGCTTGCTTGAATACAAATAGCATTCATACTCAGTTTCCTGATGAGACAAGCAGGGGGGCAGGGAGCACACACCCCACCCCCCCCAAAACAGGCAAGCCTTCAGAGACCAGTCCCACCCACTTCAGGGGTTCCCTACACTGGTTGTGCATGTGGGGAAGCTCACAAAAAAGTACAGCCCCAATCTGGGGGCCAAAGCTTCTGGAGAGTTTTGATGTCACCAATCTGGCTCTGGTCCATGGACCAGCATTTGTGTAACTTGGATCCTCATCATGCCCCACTTCCTGCCGGCTCATACATTCAGTCACAGAGGCCCTTTACCGGGGAGGGTCTGTCCCCGCTTTTGTAAATCATTCCCCCATCATCCAAACAAACCCAGAGTGACAGAAAGTGAGCACGTCTTTGAGAGTGCCAGCTTTTTGAACTGATGTCTAGTGTTTTCCTGTTTGCGTCACCCGTGGGCCAGATGTCAGAGAGAACCGAGATCAAGAAGGGAGAGACACCCACAGCTCCCATCTTGGGCCGCTCCAAGCTGCACAACCTCACACAACATCAATTCCAATTTGCTTCTGTCGCCAGCGGTTGTGGGTGGCCTGAGCTGTTGTCACAGTCCCTTTGCTACACGGAGGGGACTGACCCCACCTGAGACCATCAGGAGTCCCTCCTGCCATAGCACCTAGCAGCCAGCAAAATGCTTTTCAGTATCTTGTTTTCTTCGGTCATTTTTGAAAAGGTACAAAGCAAAGGGGTAATTACCCCATGTTAAAAAGGTCAGAGCTGAAATCCAGAGGTAGGAAAAGACTTATCCAGGGTCCTGCAACAGAACTGGGAGTACAACAGGCATCTGCTGCCATCCAGTCTACTAGCTTGTGACCTTTTCACATCATGCCCCTCCCCCCACCCTGTTCAGCAGAGGGGCTGAGGCATAGCTTAGAACAGTTGCTCATCTTCCAGTTTGGGACGCTCTGCAAATGGGAGGGCAGGGCAGAGCCAAACTGAACAGAAGGCAAGATAGATGGTGAGAGAACTGAAGGGCTTGGAAGAGCATGCTCCCACCCCCAGGCTGAGCAGGTAGGAAATCTGCAGCCCAAGGTGGTTCACGCTTGGTTCAAGTCCCAGCTAAGCAGCAGCAGAGCCAGGTTCCACATCAGGAAACCTCAGCACAGCCTCTCTCTCTCTCACAGCCCCAAGAGCACGGGTCAAAGTGACGAAATGCAAACGGGCAAGGTTCTAGACAACACATTACCTCCCCTTCATCATGAACCTACTGTGTGCAGGAGTTGCTTAGCACTGCGCCTCCACTAACTCCCTAACACATCCCAGCAACCACACTGGGTAGGGGTGGTTCTCAACCGCTTCTACAGATGAGGAAACTGAGGCACTTGTCAAGGGATTCAGCTTTTGAGTGGTAGCGCCAAGATGTGAATGCAGGCCACCGTGCAATACTCCTCCCCAAGCAGTTACCTGAAGAAGGAAAAGGCAAGGGCGAGGCACGCAGAAAGGCCCATGAGCAGGAAGGAACAGGGAACCAGATGAGAACACTAGCAACAGATGAGGCCTTCATTCAAATGCAAAGGCAGAGAGACAACTGTCCAGGTGGGAAAACTGAGAGGTGCTATGCAAGCAGGACCAGAAAGTTGGTCCCAAGCCCACCTTGTGTGACAGCCTCCAGAGTCGGTCAGCACCAGTAATTGATAACCCCTCCTGGCCTTGGTGTTTACAGAGCAGGCTCCTGGTGGAGGAAGTCACTAGTCTGAGGTGGGGAAAGGGGAAAGGGGGGGCATTGGGGGTCTCAAGGTGACAGTCATCAGCGAGAGTGGAAGGATGATGTCTTGGAAACTCGGTTCCCAGGTCTGTGGGGGAGGGCCTCACTGGGCAGGTGGGCAAGTGCGATGCAGCCCTGAGTGCCCCCGTGAACGCTGCCCACACCCCCAGGGACAGCAGCTCTGGCTTCAGCCTCACAAAAACCTAGGGAGCAGGGCTCCTCCCTCACCATCAGAGAGATGGAGAGATTAAAGCCAAAATAATAACAGGCACTGAAGAATAATAAGTAATAATAAAAACAATGGCAGCCACCATTGGTTGGCAGCCTATGTATGGGCCAGGAACTAAGCTAGAAGCTAGATGCCCCCATAGGCTATTTAGTAATTACACCAACTCTGTGCGGGCTGCATGATTATTCCTAATTTATAGTTGAGCGTTGCTAAGTCATTTCCTAAAAGTCAAAAAGCTGGTAGCTATGAGAAAGGATCTGAAGTGTGGCCTATGTGACATTCTGTCTTATGATTTCACCACTTGTACTGTGACATGGTGACTTACCTTACCCATAGCTGTATGATGGTGCCAACGCACAGCCAGCCTTGGTGCTATCACCGCACACAGGGATAGGGTTTCACTTAAATATGTCATTCACATTACATCTGTACGAAGGGCATGTACCTGGTCACATACAAGCAGGGTGACTACCGGTATGTGATTTATCATCCAAACCTGGATACTTACTTCTGAGAGTGAAAAAGGGGTCATTATTAATGCCATTGGAACAACAGGCATAAGTGAGGACTGTCGCAGACACACAGGACATATGGTCATCCCAACAGAATCCCCAGTCCTGTGGGGCCAGTCACTTTTCTGCCCAGCTGTGTGGGGAGAGATCGCTCCTAGACAATCCTCTGCCTGCTGATCCACACCGATACTCCTTAGCAACAGTACCCTCTTCCTTTGCTCACCAGAACATCTTCTGCACCCAGTGGGCTTGTAAGCCTCACATATGAAACAGGCTGATGCAACTCGGTGATAAAGCAGCCGTGCTGTGATTGGGGAAGAGAGGCTGTGACTAGCTTGAGCAATGTATTTTTAAAGGACTGCTGGGTTCCCTGTGTCCTGGCGCCCAGAACCTGAAGGCACAACTGTTCTGACCACCAGCCAGTCCCTGGCCTGAGAGGACTCAGTAGCTCCCTCTCCTATCTGAGGCCACCGAGGCAGCTGGCTGGGCAGCCAGTGACAAAAGCAGCTGCTGCTGCCCAGTCCTCCGGAGATGCTGCAGGCCCCGGACAGGACACAAGACCTTGTTTCCTCAGCGGGCAGTGTTTTGCTGGAACAGGCCTGGCCTTTCCTCACTACCAGCACGCACTGACCCTGAGTGGAGGTGCAGAGCTGGGACCCTTTGGCCAGAGATCTCCCCTTTTGCACCACCGGCCTGGGAGCATGAACAAACACAGCACTAGAACCTCCTTTTGTTTTACTCTTTCCCTAAGATCTGCCTTCATAAGAATCCCTGACCAAGAAGAGACAAGAACCTGCTGTTCTTTTGAAACCAGGAAATTAGTGTGGAATCAAACTCACACAGCAACACAGATAAAGTCAAAAGCTAATCGAAAAGCAACAGGCCTCGGTTCACCCGCTGAAGAAGTAAGTGCCACTTTGGCATGTACTTAATCACAGAGCGTCACAGCACTTCAAGTCCCGTGATGACCTGACAGCTCGGGAAAAGCTCACGGATCTGGGGAGCCCCAGAGATGCTGACGGGGCTCGGGGCAGGCTCTGGGCCCCTCCCGCAGAAGCACAGCCTGGATCTTTATGGTCTTGTGTAGGAGCTTCGGCTAGTCATGGTATGCGCAAAGAGGTACAGGCCTTTTTCCAAATTAGGTCACATTCACAGGTTGTGGGGGTCATGAGCTCATCTTTTTGGGGGCCAGCAGGTAGCCCACGACTACTGTTAGTACTCTCATTACTACTATTATTACTCCGAGTGCTATTCAGGGCTCCCTGAGTTCTAGAGAACGCAGGGACTTGTTGAATGTCCTTTAGCAAGTAGGTGGAGAAGCCGAGACTAGAACGGAGGGGTTTCTTCCATCTCAGCATATGGCCTCGTGCTGGGAAGCCATGGCAGGAAGCTGGCATGGGTGCCACCTGGAGACCTGAGGGTGACCGGCCAGGTGGCCTGGGCTTGGCCATCAAGATTGTCAGAGGTCAAGAGTGGATGACAGTAACGGGACCTTCACTCTTCTGCACGGTGCACTATGAGCCAGGCACTGTGCTGCATACCACGTGACCAGTTCCCTTGGCCCTCACGTCAACCCTACTGAAAAGGTGGTACACCCACGAGCCACATCTGATGGATAAGGAACTGGACAGTGACTCACAGGCCCAGTGACCAGCCCACAGGTCACAGCGAAGCACCTATTTGAACACAAGTTCAATGGCACAGTCCTCACTGTATTCCACAGCAATGGAGAGGCCAGCCCATCACACACAGATGGGGGATCCAACACTGGGTGGGAGGCCAATGGCAAGAGGTGGCAGAACCAGAAAAGCCCACTTTCTCTCCTCCTGAGCTCATACCAGCTCCAATTCCCAGAGTTCAGGTCTAACATCTGTCCTGGTGTTTGTCCCACCTCAACAGCCACTAAGGTAAGTGACACCAGTCAAACTGGTTGATGACTTCAGAAAAATCCTTCTTGGTTTTCTACTGAACAAGACCACCAGGTGGATCCCTTGTCTTTAGGACAGTATTTCATGGTGTCAGTCACATGAGCTCCTTCTCTGGGGTGGGCAGTGGAAGACACTTTGGAGCCAAATAAGGTTAGCCTCCTCCTCTTTCTGCCAATCCCAAGCATCTGTCCAATGAAGTCTCAGACAGTCCGGGCCTTTTCGTGGTCTCTCCTCCCTTCTTAGGGCTGCATGTACCAGGTTTGAGGCATCAGCAGCTGAGATCGCCTTGTGTCCATTAGGCACGCAGCAACATGACAGAAATCAAGTACAGATGGCCAGTTATAATAAAGTCAAGGGGCTGTAAAAGTACAGCACAGGGTGTATAGTCAGTAATATTGTGATAACTATGTATGGTGCCAGGTGGGTGATAAGACTGATGGGGGGGGATCATTTAAATTAGATAAATCTATAATCACTAAGTTGTATTCCTAAAAGTAATAATAATATTGTATGCTAGCTATAACTGAAAAATAAATTTAAAAAATCTTTTTTTAAAAAAAGCAACAACCTCAGCTCAGGCTGCAGAGGCCATGCCTGACTGGCAGAGGTGACAGCAGCCAGGAGTGAGCTTTGATGTAGCACGAACGATGCTTCACAGGCGAGCAAGGAAACTTGGGTTTACCCCCAACTTGGCCTTGGCCGGGCTGGGTGACCTTTAGTTTCTCACTTCTCTCTGAGCCTCCGATGCCTGTCAGATGCAGATCTTCCAACGATAAGGACCAGCGAGCCTCTTTGGGCTCCCGTGACGACCCAGTGAGCGTTCCCTTTTAAAGCACTGTGGCTATCCGCTGTTCACGTTTATCTTCGTCATCGGATGGAAAGTTCCCTGGGAGGAGGGGCACGTCTTGCTTATCTTTATAGGCTTCTATAAGCAGCCCAGAGCCTCGCACAAGTGACAAGTGTTGAGGGTTGAATTTGTACAGTTTGTCTTGCTTGGGGACAGGGAACAGCTCCATGTGACTGGAGAGGGAGGGAAAGAAGCCATGGCAGGCTGTGGGGACCTTACATGCCCTGATGCTGATGGTGACACCCAACAGGAAGCTAGTGTATCAAAGGTTTTTGTAAGTATTAGTGGGGGTGGGGGGTGGGGGGGGTGGAGCTGGGGAAAGAGCCTGGGGTCTCAAGCCCCACAGCCATGAATGGTTACTTCTTCGAGCCTTGGCTGGCTTATCTCTATAATAGGAACAACGGTTCCATTTCAGGATTCTTAGAGTTCCCCAACATTAAAAGTGGTCAGTACAGTACTCGGCATCCATGTGAACTTCAGCAACTATGACTGCCCCTAAATAAACGGGCAAAGCCAACCTAGAACATCAGAGTTAAATAATTATTGTAGAAGTTCGAGGCCAGTGCTGCCTAGGAGCCATAAACTAAGAAATGTTGCCATGGACACATTACACTGAACACAAGCTGAGAGCCGATTCGGCTGGAGCAATTAGTTGCCCAAGTGCCCAGTGACTGTGCTGTACTTTAGCAGGTCCCACAAACACTTGCAGCACCCATGTCCCCAAAATGACATGGGTCTCCCATGGCAAACACCACCAGAGTGCCACAAGCCAGCTGCAAGCTCCCAGGAGCCCCCGGCCTATGGTGTTGTCAACAAAGAGGACCTCTTGGTGTTCTAGCGAAATCCCACTTAACCATGGCCAGGCAGAAGCAGGTGGTCTGGACTCCCATTTGACCTTCCGTTTCTCTAAGACACTGGGCCAGTCACTCATTGCCACCTGGATAGTGACACTAACATTGAAACAGGGGACCCTTAATGCCTAGAAGAGCCCTTCAAGGCCATGTTTTTGTAAGAGCTGAATCGCTAGCATGCACTGCCCCTTGAGAAAGTCCTTTCCTGACAAGGCAGGCTTCTGCTAATAAACCCTATGAAAATAGCGCATCTCCTGCAGAATGCCCAGACCCAGGCCCAACAGGAATACGCTGAAATCCACAGGCCCCTGGTTTCTAGTTCTCAACCCTGGGTGAGTCGCTTTACCTCTCTGAGCCTCCGTTTTCTCACAGGAGCCTCACAGACAATATCTAGCTCAGACCATTTCCCAGCAAGCCCTGGCTTTGAACACTTCACAGCAAGTACAAATCCTATATCCCGCCCCTCCCCTCCGTGCAGAGAGCCAGACCCACTTTCACAAATAGGCGTGGGAGAAAAGGGAGCATCTCCATGCTTCTTAGTAAGGAGAGAGGGTCAGAACAGACAGGGAGAAGAACTGAGAAGGTATCCACAACAGCTGGGAACCGGTTTATCTACACAGAGGACAGTCACCGGGGCTGGCCAGGCAGGCAAACCCTGGGGACAGCCTTGGGACAATAGCACAGCTGCTACAGCGTCCCTGCTGCGAGGCAACTCTGCAGCTGTGGTCAACATTAAGGGCGGCATTGGTCCTCAAGCCTCGAGGGGGTCCTGCCTTCCCCACCAGCACAGGGCTGCACGGGCTCAGTCACACTAGGGTCCCAGGCACCCTCCACCTCGCCATGAGCAACAGAGAGGCGGGAGCTGTGAACAGGAAAATGCCGGAGATAAGATCCCCACAGAAACCACCGACAGCAAATGCCCCTTTCCTGTGAGAGCCACCCCTCTAGCCAAGCCCATGTTCCTAAGCCTGGCTTTCTAGTCCCTTCACGAATGAGTCCAGACTAGCTGAGGACATCCTTTACACCAACCTCAGCCTGAGCCCACCAGCTTTGTGCTTCCTTTCCCGGTTCTGCAGCCCAGACTCACTCCTCCATCCTTTCTATCACCCATCAAGGGCAGTAGTTGCCTCGCCTCCTCCATGAAGTCCTCTCTGACTCTACCCAGACTCCCCCAGAGTCGGCACTGACCTCCCCCTTTTCTGAACACTCTCAGCACTTTCCCTCTGAGCCACTCAGCATTTAGCACCGACGAGTCGCCGCACTTGACAGGACAGGTATCACCCTGCCTGGCCCCATGCTTTGCTGAAAGAACTCTCAAAAGCACATGTATGATGATGACTCTTTTCTGCTTAAAACCTTCCTAGTACTTCCCACTGCCTCCAGGGTCAAATCCAAATGCTCCCGCCCCTCCTCAGGGATGACCCGGATTTCAGTCACACCAAACTCCTCTGCCAGGTTATGTAATGAGGTGGCACCAAAAGGGCGAGAGGAGAAGCCAGGTCTTCCGACAACCAGAGGAGTGTTCTTCCCACCTCCCAGGCTGCCCCAGGGCTAAGCTGGATGACAGAGAAGATAGCTAAGAGCAGGTGGCACAGAACCACAGCCAAGGTGACAAGCACAAGATCAGCTAAGTCCTAAGGCTTGATGAGTCTGCAGGATGACGACAACCAGCTAATCCACTAAACCACCGACTACGAGAGGAGGTGTCTGAAGCCCAGACAGAAGATGGTGCATTTGCTCTTTACATCACCAGCGGGGGTGAGGGGTGGGGAGTGGAGTATTATTTGTCCTTTCACACGCACAGAGGCTGAGGCTCACCGAAGTCCCAGCTCATGGCTGGACTGAAATCCAGTCAAGACCCTTCCTCCTCCTACGCTCTGGCATGGTGGATCCTACAGCCTGCTGGCCCTCGCTGCCTCGTACCTCTAAGCACTGCACTCTCTTCTTATCTGAGGCTGAGCAAAAGCCCACGGTCCCCGCCCCACCCAGGAAGCTCCCTAAAGATTTCTGCGCTGAGACCGGGGCTGCCCCACTGCTCCTGCAACCCTTTAGATGGAAACGTTATGAAAAAAAAAAAAAAAGTTCATTTAACAGATGAGGGAGGAAGAAAAATCCATTCCAACAGCGCTATACTTATCCCTGCAGAGGATCAAAAACTCTTGCAGGAGAACGCTTCACCATCACTTTATAGTAATGAGTGAGTATTACCATGAGGGAGGGGGATGAGTGGAGGAGCAAGGCCCAGAGAGAGAGAAAGAGAGATGAGAATATCGGAGCGAAGTACACATGCATCTGGTGGCGTACCTGAACCACCTGACACTGGCTCTCTGGAGCCACTTCTATGTACCTCATCCCAACTTCATGGTCAGTGAGGTCTTTTAAGTCGAAACCAGCCACGGGAGGGGCAGTTACACCAGGAAATTAACACACATCTTCATCAGGGGTGTTTTTGATTTTTGTTTTTCCCAGAGAATCAGTTATTAATCATTCACCAGCACACTACTAAATGGATCCACGAGGAGGACACAGGGTTGGGAAGGCTAGAGACTTAAATTGCAGCTCTATCTCTGCTCCTGACTCAGTTTGATGGGGACGTTTCTTCCCCTCCTGGCCCTCAGTTACTTTAACTGCTAAAAGGGAAACAAAATCCCCTACGTCTTCACATATAACTACATAAATTAAGACAGTGGATATAGGGCATTTGGGTAAATGTGATGGAATGAGGACATATTTGGTGATGTCTACAAATATTTTTGGTCTTTACAGCTGAACGGCATCCAGAGAAACTGTAAACATCCCACAAGATTGGAAAAGTGTCCCCACAACAAAGACTTATTTTGCCCAAGATGTCAGTAGTGCCAAAGTGGGGAAGCCCAGATCTAAACTCATGCAAATACAGTGGTCGAGTCAAGTTTCTTGAATATATGGGCATCCAGGATAAAAAATAGATCTATTTTTTTATTTTGTATTGTTTTTGACAGAGAGAGAGAGAGAAAGAGCGAGATACAGAGACAGAGAGAGAACTGAAGTGGGGGAGCTCCCAGCTCAGCACATGGGTCCGCACGGGCCGGGGCCGGGATTCGATCCTCGGTCCCAGGCGCTGCAAATCTTCGGTTCCTGGCGCTGCAAAGTGAGCACTTAACCCACTGAGCCATCCCGGCTTCCCCAAGGATAAAAAATAAAGGAAACTGGGTCAAGTTTGTGGGAATCATGGGGCCTAATGGAGCAGGATACTGTGAGGTTTGCTACAAGGTGACAATGTAAGAATAAGTCAGAACTCCTGCCCTAACATGGTGCCGGGCACACGGTAGGTGCTCAATAATGGTTTGTGGGAATAGCAAATGGGTGCAGGTAAAACCATCGTGTGCACCAAAAGCAGGCCCACATTTCTGTGCCCCTCCCCACCCCCCACCCCCACACACAGTAACAGGAGGTAGAGGAATCTGACAGTGCAAGGTCACCTTCTCTGGGAGGGTAATGGGAAGAAATGGTGTGACAGTCCAGTGCTGGAGACTTGGGCTCGACAAATCATCACCAGCCTGGCAGTCACAGCAGGAGTGGTCAGAACGGAGATTTTATTTAAAGTCACTGTCTAATATGAGTTGAAACATCTTGAGAGGTGAGGTTTTCAAACCCTCTTCTGGGGAGGCTATTGTTAAAATCATACAGTAGGCGGTCCTGCTTCTGACACATTCAGAAACCACTCTTTTTTTTTTTTATAGACTATCCTTTGATCCCTTGTACCACTTGGGACTGAAAATAAATTTAAGACAAACCATCCGACGCGGAAACAGCAATGAGAAACACTCCGGGCGTCGTAGCCACCATGGGAGAACCGTATCAGAATCAGAGGAGGCGGGCACAGCTCACACAAGGACAAAGAGGTGACATGCAACATACCAACGGCCGGGGCCCTGGGGGTCACTTAACCACAGCCTCTCCCGGAAGGCCCCTTTCGAGGCTCCCAAGTGCTCATCCTCACACTGGGAGGGGCAGCTGACTTCTCAAGTTGGGCACGACAGGACCCAGGACCTCCCTCCGTGTTGTCCTAAAGATCTGAACCTTCCCATAAACCTTCTGACTCACAAAGCCCTTTAATTAAAAGCCTGAGGGTTCAGAGCTAATTCTCCATGTGGCAGGACAGGGGACGGGGGAGGGGACGGGAGTTCCTCAGGCACCAGGACTGTGAGCAGAGTGATGAGGATAATTTTACCCTCCCTGGCCTGTGAATGACAACTCGCTCACCTGTAAACTGGACTCACATAATGCCAGAGCTGGAAGCCACCTGGGCAACTGCAGGCCCACCCCCTCCCTGTTGCGACGAGGCCCAGGGCCTAGGGAGGCGGCAGGCTGCCCCTGGCTTGCCCTGAGCTGCTTTCTGACTCTCAGTCCAGGGCCCGCCTGGAGTGCCCAGAGAATATTTTTGCCCAGGTCTCTGAACTCTCAAGTCTAAGGCTTACTTGGGGCTCAGGAACCAGCTGGTTACTTCCTACAAGGGCTGACCTGGGGCTGCAGAATGAAGTTGAATAGCATCAGGGAAATGCATTTCCAAGCAACCACTTCGTAAGAACTGGCTCTACCCTTGGCTAAGCGTGACCCTTCCCATCCTGCCCCTCTCATCCAGTCCGCACATCCAGGACCCCACAACGCAGGTCTTATTGTGCCCACAATGGAGAGAAGGTGGGCAGCCCCTGCTGAGAGAAGTCAAGAAATGTGCTCAAGGCCAGCCAGCTCATGAATTTCTTTGGTTCTGCTGCTTGTGCCCTAAATTCTTTTTTATTTAAAGTTCTACAATCTAAACTAACAGTGGGATAGCTTCTTCATAATGGTGAAATGATTTTGCTATATTATCAATGATTTTCTGATATAGGATTGCAAGTTTGACTTTTTTCATACTAACAATGATCAATATTCTTGACTACCCTTTGTGTGCACAATTCTTTTCAAAATACTTGCTCATTATTGAAAAATAGCTTCATATGACATTTCTCTCTCTCCTTTCGCTGGTGCAGATAAAAAGGCTCAGGGTGTTTAGATGAACTTCCTGAGATCACACAGCCTGTGGGTGGCAGAAGTGGGACTCTCATGGAGGTCTATGTGTCTCTGGATTCTGTGTTCCTTCAGCCTTAACAACACACTTCCTTCCAGTGACTGTGTTGACTCGGTGTGAGATCAGACTCTACCAACTTGAGAGACCAAGGTCCTTCTTAAATGTGTCAGCGGGATACAGTGCTGAGGGCTTGGGTCCACGGAGGTGTGAATGGGACAGTGGCTAACACCTCATCTTGGAGTCCAAATGCAGCCACACACCTGAATGGCACACTGGACAGTCACCAAAGCCCAGCTGGTGGGTGGAGTCTTTGCATGGGGTGACTCCAGAGGGGCAGCAATAGGGAGAAAGAATCCCACCGAAGCCCAACCTGCAGCCTGTCATTTGTCCCCTGAGATTCTTCCACTCTGCGGATGAAGATTCTAGAACCAAGTGTGGTACCACACTCGTGTGTGCCAGTACGCATGAGCTACTAGAAGAAATAACTACATAAGTCAACAGTTAAAATGCAGATGTTCCGAATGACAATGGGGTTACAGCCTGATAAACCCACTGTAAATTGAAACTATGTCAAAAATGCATTTAATACACCTAACCTAGCAAACATCGTAGCTTCGCCTTGCCTACCTGAAATGTGCTCAGAACACTTAGATTAGCCTATTGTTGGGCAAAATCATTTAAGGCAAAGCCTATTTTACAATAAAGCACTGAGGATCTCATGGAATTTATGATGCATATTGCTTTGGCACTACCGTAAAGGTGAAAAATGCTAAGTCGAAGCATCGTCAGGCAGGGACCACATGTACAAAGTGGCAACTGCTATGACAAGAAGCACAGGGACGGCACCCGACCTCACCCACTTGGTGGGAATCTGGGCTTAAGGTCAAAGCTTGAGCTGAGCCTGGAAACCACACAGGACTTAGCTCAGCAAACAGGACACGAGAATGACAGCAGGAGGCAGGGTTTCAGGCAGAGGTCACAAAGCAGTAAGAATGGACAGGAGCAAGGGCGCTCTGAAACAGAGATGTCCAACCTTTTGGCTTCCCTGGGCCACACTGGAAGAAGAATTATCTCGGGGCCACTCATAAAACACAGTAACACTAATGATAGCTGATGAGCTAAAAAAAAATCTTGATAATCTCATAATGTTTTATGGAAGTTTATGAGTTTGTTTTGGGCCGTATTCACAGTCATCCAGGCCGCAGGTGGCCCGCGGGCGGCAGGTTGGATAAGCTTGCTCTAGAAGTAAGGAACTACGTCAAACTGGGTATGGCTGACGTGCAAGGAAATGGGGTGCGGAGAGAAGCCTGGACTGAATAGGAGCTGAGCCAAAACAGAGGCCCAGCAAAGCTTCATAAAGAAATCTCGACTCTAAATGGGAGCTTTTCCTTTTCTTTTTAATACCTTTTATTATTTGACAGTGACAGAGGGATAGTGTCAGGTTCGTATTCCACATCACTACTCTGGTGGCAACGATCTGAGTCAAGTTACTGCTCTACTCTGGCTTTCAATGATTTCATCTCTAACATGGGAAAAACATCATGAGCCCTGCATATCCCAAACGTATTACATGAATAAACACAATAGTTAGTAAAAGGATTATTAAAGATTAAACGAGGATGAGCAGCCTATATGAAGAATTGTAGCTGGCTTCCCTCAAGATTGTGTAAGGAGAGTTTAGAGAGGTAAAATATCTGCCCCAGAAGAATGAACTGAAAGGGGGACCAGGCCACCCAGAGTGGAGACGAGCACTTCTTGCACCCGTAGGTGCTCCCTTTGCGCAGGCCCTGCCCAGGGCTGTGCCCGGCTGGGGCCCATCTTGTCCCAGGAGCCCCTGTTCTGGGCTAGCTTTCTGATTCATGTAACTACTGCAAACAGACAAAACCCCAAGCCCCTAAACCCCACCTTCCCTATTTATCTAATTAACGGTTCCAAACTCAGATAGGAGAATTATTTTCGCAAAGCCCTTCTTGAATCCTAGTGAATGCTTAGGTGGGTGGATTAAGCCTATCTGATATTCAGATGGAAGGACAAGGTCATTGCCATGGAGGGTGGGCATAGAAGTGCTCCGTAGATCTGATTCCTCTCTGTCAGCCTGGCTCTGTGGATCTGACTCCTGCTGAAATCCGGAAAGACAAAGTTCCCCCAGCAGGCCGCCTGTGTAAGTACCTGGATGGGAGGACAGCGCTGGGGATAAAAGCTTGTCAGAGGGACTGTTTCCAACCATTGCACAATGGCCTTTGTTAGCATAGTGCCTCCTCCTGCATTTTGTAAAATACTTTCCTTTTCCATCTCAGGAGGAATGCAGAGATAGAAATGACTGCTACTTGGGGCAAGGGAGGGGGGTGGGGTGTCTATAAAATTTAAACCATGGGGCATTTGTTCAAGACTCCTGGGTAATGATGTCTCTTGATATATAATTCATGATAGCCTTAAAGCTTGGCATACTGCTGACACAGAGATCATATATTTGGAGACATCAGGGAGGAAGAAGGAAAAAAATCACTTTTAAATGGATCTTCTGGATTTGCCTTTTGTGTATAGCCAGACACTATTCTGGACCATTCCTTTCTACCATAAGGATTCCCTTAAAGAGCTTTTTTTAAAAAAATTTTCTCTCTTAAATGGAAGATGCAGCCTATCATCCAGTTTCAGTTTTAGCTTCTGTAACACTAGATAAAAGATGAGGCTGAATCCATCTGTTAGCACATATAGGCTGCAAACTGTGCGAAAGCGGGAACACACACACACATCTTGCAGAAAGGGGAAAAAACCCACACTTAAAAAATTTACCATCAGCAACCCTACCCACTGCCAACCAGATAGCAGCACTTTTATCCTTTTATGGGCAAATACAGGAGGAAGTCAGCCTCACCACAAAGGCCAGACCCCCTTCTGCTGCCACAGGAATTGGGATGCTGGGACTGGCTGCAGGCCAAGCCCTTCCCCCACAGCCTGGGGTTCCAATCTCACAGAAAGCCGGGTCTCTCCCCCTGGGTGCCATTACCTGCTATGTCTCAGCCCACCAGAGCCGATGCTGAATCACAGAACAGCTAGAGGGTTTCCATCCTCTGGTACAAAAGCCACGCTCCTGGGGCTGGATTTTCTGAAGGAAATGAGCAGGCAGCCTGCCTGGGCCCCATCTGGGTCACTTGGCATTTCCTATGGCACTGCTGGTTGGGGTGGCATCGTGAATTGCTTCTGTGGGCTTTGAGAACTGCTTTAGCTCAATGATTCCTGAAAACGCTGTATGCAACTGATCAGATCAGATGCAATTAATGAGATCGTGTGCAACAGACGATCAGATTGGAGGCTGGAGGTGGCCTGGCGGGGCCCTGGCCAGAACTCCCATTTGCTCACCTCTCCCCACCTGCCTCGTTAAAGGGGGCACAGGGCAGGTGGCTAGTCCTGAAATGCACAGAGCTGCATTGTCTCTCTAAATGCACATTCATCACAGGGTTCTAAAAATAAGCAAGCTTCCATTCAGCTATGAGGTGTAGCTTGAACACTCACAGTTTGCAAGAGGACAGAGGTGGTGGTGACAAATGAGAGTGACCCCCTAAGGCTTAGGGCCTAAGCCATTGCACTTCAAAAGGCTTATGCGGTTTTCAGGGAGGGCTCAGACCTGACTAACACTCCAGGCTCCCCGCTCAGTGGAGTGCTCTGTCCTGCAGGCTGGGCATCGGCAGTGGCTCCAGGGGCCCTCCCCCTTCCTCCCACTGCCGCTGCCCTAATTTAGGCCTTATTATCTCTCTCCAGGATGGTTTTGCACACGCAGCCAGATGGCTCTTCCTGAAGGAGCACAGTTCTTTTTGCGCCACGCTAGGGCTCCAAAGCCTTTGAGGATTCCCCCACAGGCTCGGCTAGAAAGCCCAGCCATACTTTCTCAGGCACTCTGCCTTGGGTCCTGGCTGAAATTCTAGCCTCGTCCTTCTTTCTTCTTCCCATAGCCTCCCCTCTGGCTCAGCCCACCTTCCTAGCTGCCCACCTGAGTGCCCTTGCTCTTCTCTTTCCCTCTGTCTAAAAATATCTCCTCTCCACTCTACCGCCTTCATTTCAAAGCCTATTTATCTATCCAAACCAAATTTAAAGGCCACTTCAGCCATGAACTCAACCTTGATGCCCCGGAACAATGTCCCTCTCATGAACTTCCATTGTTTCCTATACATCAATTGCTTCCTTTTGCTATAGCATTCTATCCACCTTGTTTTTCTCCTTACACAGTAAGGTAGCTGAGGACATATTCATTCTACAGATATAGGTCCCGATGTGTATGTATGTAGTGTATGTAGTGTGTGTGTGTGGAGCTCACTAACTTTTCATAAGAAGTCAATAAAGATGACCCCGGGATTGCAGACAGAAAGCTGTTTTGTGGGAGGCCCAGCTACCTACACAGGTCACGTCATTGTGTGCAGAAACGCATCGCAGAAGGAGCACACAGGATGCAGAGGTCAGCTGGGTGGGCTGGGGCCCAAGGTGGATGACAGCAATGACCACCAAACCCCAGTCAACTCTCAGTCCTCACCTTTACTGGACTGTCAGCAGTTTGGATACAATTGAGTCATCATCCCTTCTAAAAAGTCTTATTTACTTGACCTCCAGAAATCGCAGTCTCTTATTCTTATTCTTCCTCTTAGTTCATGTCTGCTCCTTCTTGGTCTCCTTCACTAGTTCCTTCTTTTTCCCCTCAAAACTCTGAGCACTGGCCCAGCTATCAGGTCTGCAGTCTCTCCCGTCTCTATCAAGACCCCCTCCCTTGGGGATCTCACCGAGGTTCATCATGGCTTTAAGTATCATCTACATTTTGATAAATCTCAGACTCATGTTTCCAGCTCTGACCTCTCTCTTGCTTATGACAACCAACAGCTTGCTCAAAATCTATACTAATATATAGAACACAAACTTTTTTTTTTTAAGATTTATTTTTATTGTTTTTTGACAGAGAAACAGAGACAGAGAGACAGAGAGAAGGGGGAGGGCCCAGAGCAGTCTCCATAGTTGACAGCATTAGTTTTCCGTATAGTTTCACTCCACAGGTGAGCACAGGGCTGCGCAGGGCAGGAACTGGGCTGGGAGCCTCCCGCATAGGCCCCGGCAAGAACTGAGCTGGGGGCCACACCCCAATTCAGCACATGGGTCTGCCTGGGCTGGAGCCAGGATTCGATCCTCGGGCTCCAGGGCTGCAAAGTGAGCACTTAACCCGCTGAGCCATCCCAGCTTCCCCAAGCAACACAAACTTAACATGGCCTCAAATTGAATTCGTCTGCCTTCCCAATCCCACTTCATCCAAAGTTTCCCATCTCAGCTAATTCCAATGCGATTCTTCCAGTTTCTCAGGACGAGATACTGAGTTATCTTAGCCCTCCTCTGTATTTCACGCACCACATCCAATCCTCCAGGGACATCTTCTGACTTTATCCAGCACAGATCAAACAATATTCGCTTTTCTCTGCTCCATTTTTCCCATTGATCTTTTGAACTTCTAATGTACTAGAGGTCAATAAATATCACTTTATTACATTTACCTGAGTTATCACTTATTATCATCATTATTAATTATCTGATTTCTTTTCACTGATGTATTAATATCATCTCTCCAGTGCCTAGAACGATGCATGGCACAAATTAGGCACTCAATAAATATTTGCCCAATGCTTGAATGAGTGGCTTTAGCTGATGATCTCTGAACTGTAGCTTAAAAAATAAATAGCGTTTAGCCACAGAGAAAGGCATCTGCAGGCTGGAGAAGCAGGAAGCAACGGCCTGTAGGTAGTCTTAAGTTGCAACAATGTCTCAAAAGCCTGCCTGAATTATACCAAACCACTAAAGAAGCAACACTGAGCAGTTTCCAACTTGTCCAGACCAGTCAAGGAAAGTTTCAAGGGACTTCAATGGACAACTATACTTTCCTGATAAGGAAGACATACAGTCAAAATGGAAATGACACATACCGAAGTTGGTAAATGACTGTGTATAAACTTTTATTCACATTATACATTTTCACATTTTTCTAGCGTATTATAAAGACATATCCGTATTAAGGTGACCAAATTTTAACATTGGTAAAGCGGGACACCATTGACTGGGGTGGGGAGGGTTCTTGATTAAAAATTGGGTCTATCTCCCGCCGTTCCCTAGCTTGTCGTGCATTCTTTCCAAAAATCGGGACTTTTTTAAAACGCCACGGGACGCAGGACAAATTGTTAAAACTTGGGACTCTCCTGCCAAAAGCGGGACGTCTGGTCACCCTACCATAGTTCTATCTATATCTACCTACAACATAAAATCCTATATGTTTTCAGGACCCGGCCATGTCAGGCCTGTTCCCTGTCATACCCTCAAGGCCTATTGGACATAGTGTTTTAAAACTATTTGTTCAGCGAATGAAGAAGTGACTGAATCCCTTCGGAATGTCTCCTGCCGGAACCAGTTCCACGATAGAAGACACATTCTGAGAAACAATTCTCCACTAGACTTGTCCTTGAGGCAGAAAATGCATCAGCCTTCCCTCTTCCCCGGGGCCTAGCACAGTGCCTGGCTTCTAGCTGATATTCAAGGAGGATTTGGTGCCTACAAGTCAAGTTCATCTACCTGCAGGCCTGAGAGTAGTAAAGGGAGCTGATGAATGAACCCCTTGTTGACTTGGTGCCAGCATGTGTGCATTCTCTGCTCTGTGGCTGTGATTTGATCTGAGGCTGGGAGCTGGTTTGGGGCACAGTAGGACACCCCATTTAGCTGTGGTTGTTCGCCTGGCCACACAGAGGTTATGACTGGAATCAGAAAGGCTCAACCCTACGAGAGCTGCTTTAGTGGATGAGCTGTGTCCTGAAAGCCTCAATGTTTGGTTTGCATCCATAAAAACGAAACCACCGCACAGCGCTCCACACCAGCTGTGGCGAGGATCTATAAGGCCCTTTGAAGACTGACCTCATTGAGTTCCAGCCTAGAATGACTATTTCTTCCATGGCCACTTCCTGCCATGTCCCCCCTGTGAGCTGGAGCCTACCAGGCTATTCAAAATGCATCTGTCAGGCGGGTGCTATGGCTTAACTACTGGTGTCTATGGAAAACTTCCTCTAAGCGGGCTTTCTTGGCAGATGTTTGTGTAGAGACTGGCCATTACCCAGCTCAGAAGCACGATTAGGGTCTCATGGACTCTGATTAGAGTCAGGAATGAACTGGGCTGGAGAAGTAACTGCCTCAGAGACCACACTTGGATAATCACATGGAGGATGAATTCGGCATCACTGCGCATGCTGTCTTCTACCTTTGGGGGGTCTTCCACATGGAGGAGGGTCAATTATTGCTATGGGAAATAAGAAGAAAGTAGAGCAGAAAAATAAAGCAGGATGCTCGTGGCCCTGCTGTGTGCGCAGTGCACATGCGCGCTCTCACACACAGCCATAACCACCAAGCCTCCTGTTGGTCAGCAGCTGATTGGATTTACCTGATGAGTGCAAAATTTCTCAAAGCAATGAGCATCAAATAAAAAAGCATAAATTCCTGCTTTTATTGTAATAGAAATCTGGGGAGAAAGGCTTGGGACAGTTAGAGCATTCTTCCATCTGAAAGTCATATTTCAATTGAACTCACAAACATGCCAGGGGACAACTCGCAGGCGAGCAGAATGCATCCAGGAGAACCAGCATTTTTCTCATTTTTTCCAATATGAGGGTATGTTTACAATGACTAACAAAAATCACACCTGACATGTCTGACATTAACTGACCTCTAGATTAATTAACTCATCTCTTCTTGGCTTGCATAGTTATTCAACAAGCATTAGCTACGGTGAGCAAGGATGTTTCCTGGGCTGGTGCAAAAGGTGTGAGATTTGGAGCCAGAGGTAGCTCTTAGCTTCAGCTAAAACAGTCTTGAAAAGGTACCTCCCCGATTCGAGCTTCAGTCTCCTCATAAAATAAAATAAAACTAGTATGACACAGCCACCTCACATCTATCCTATTGGTTCTACTTCTCGGGTGAACTCACACTAGTCAGGTAATAAGAGGATGTAGCAATCTGCTCAAGCAATAAAACCACATCTGGTAAAATCTTCTCTTTCAAAAAGATGTTTGATAGCCCATACCGCATGAATGCAAATTAGTGAGTGGAAACTGAGCATTCTGGTATCATCACAACTGATATGAAGCAAAAAAAAAAAACACACCAAAAAACAAAAGATGAACAAGGATATTTAAATGCTAACATAATAGTTAATGTCTGAATTTGAAGGAGGTCTGAAGTACGTGATAAAATCCCAAAGACCTTGTCTGAGGCTGGTTTCGCTGTCTGTGAGCTCCCTGACTGCGGGTGAGCCTCCGCTTTCCCGCCTGCTCCCCTGGAACATCTACTCAGACCTACTGACAAACTAGAGCCGAGTCCGATCCTGACGCGGGGTGCTCGCTAAATGCAGGCTCTCCTTCTCACTGTTAGAAGCCCGTGCCCCAAGGCCCCGCACGTCTGCCGGACTTTCACCTGGCCCCTGACCACTCTGGCCTCGTATTCTCCCAGACACACCACTGACCCTCTCCTCCAGCCCTTGGCTCAACAAAGCACACTCTCATCCCGGGTGCCCCCATTTCTCTTCCTTCTGCCTTGTAAAGATTTACAGCCCACACCCTTCCTGCAGGTATCAACATCGCTTGTCTCCCACTTCTGCAGTGCCTGCTCATCAGACTGCCTTCCCTGAACCACGCATAGAAACGTGAACCTCCTTTCCCTTCAACCCCCACGCCCCAGCTTTACTTCTCTTCCTAGTACGCACTACTGCCTGACACTGGGTGTGTGTGTGTGTGTGTGTGCACGCGTGCATGCACATGGGTTTGCACAAAAGAGAAAAACTGGGGCTTTGTTTTGTTCAATGCCAGGAACAGTAGGTGCTCAATAAATGTTTGTTGACAGAATGAGGGACGGAATAAATGAATGAATGAACCAAGCCCAGTTGTCACAGCATGTTGCCACTGCACACGCTCGGAAGGCCAAAGGTTGGACAGTCAGTGTTGGGTAGAAGCTGATGGACAGCAGAGTATAGATGGGGAGGATTCACCCACCGAGTAGCCCAGGCCGGATGAACCCTGAGCTATCCCCAGTCTCCACACCACTGCCTGGCTGGGTGAAGGAGTACCCTGTCCAGGGGACGCCCCCTCTCCTGGCCACTGGGAACACCCTCACTTTAAGACACATTACAAAGGCTTCCATAAACACAAATCCCAGGGAGATAACATGCCCTCAGAAAACTTGCTCCAATCAGCACACAACGGACCATTATCCTACACAGCACCAAGAACACACGCTCTGGGTCAGACACACTTGGGGGTTCAAGTCCTGGGCCCTCCATTCACCAGCTCTTATAACCTGGCCACGTGCTCGCATCCCTGAGCCTTGATTCCCTCTCCCATAAAATAGGCATAAATAATGTGTAATTTCCAGGGTTGTTGTGGAAAGTTAGAAAGACAATGTAGGAGGGAATAACCTGAAAACCGGGGTCCTTTTGTATCCTCAGAGCTGTACACAGAAGGTTTTACCCACCATCTCTGCCAGGAGAAAATGATTACCATGCAAATAAGGCCTCTATTTGCCCTGTTGTTATGAAAACACAGCATCTGCAATGAGCTGTTTTGTCCTGCTAAGACCTGGTGAAAACAGGGTTAGATGTTTAAATGATTTTTAAAAGGTCTGGATGTTGGGATGAAATTATGTAAATTGAATATGTTAGAGAAAAGGAAAATCTCAATTACCGAATACAAAGCAGAATGGGGATTCTTCTTCTCAAGCTCGTATTTCAGTTTGCATTGCCCTCGTAGCATGTTGTCTATTCAGGTCTTAGAGAGAAGGAAGTGAGGAGGGTTTGAAGGCCCTAAATAAGGGGAAGGTGTGTCCAAATGTGGGAGGACACGTGAGTATTAAAGGTCCTCCTGGAAGCCCTGGATCCCTCTTCCCGTGGCTCTGAGCACGTTTCCTGAGCCTCACTTCACACATAGAAGCGCCACACCTTCGACAGGCTGGCCTGGTGCTGCTTGACCTGAGCTGTCACTTGAGACATAGTCAGAGGCTCAGGAAAAAAGTGGAGGACGTGTCTGTGGCCGTGCCTTGTGCCTCAAATGGGCATCACTTTGGGAGGCTCATCCCCACGGCAGTTCAAAGCCCATAGCTGGAGCTGACTAGAAGTCCTGCCCCATCAGAGGACCCGCTGGGCCCCTGACTGCCCAGGCTCAGACCCCGCAGTGCAAGGACCCGGACCATGAAGTTCCCTGATCTCTGCACCTTTTCAGAAGATGGCGGAGGCGAGGGCCGTGGCCACCGCGGCTGCTGAGGCCTCTCCTTCCTCACCATCCACCTCAGCCCCTCAGTGCGTGGAGCCCCGCATCCCAGCTCCGTCCAGGACCTCATTTCTTCTTCTGCTCTCTTTTCTCAAAAGACCAGCAACACGGAGGGTGGTTCCTGAGGAGCAGACAGCTGTGCTGCTTTCTGCCTCCTGCTCTCGATCCTGTGCCACGGCTGGTCAGAGCTAACACCTAAAGCAGGTCTCCAGGGCACTGAGCATTCACTAGGTACCAAGCACGGCTCCCAACACCTCACATGTATCACCCCATCAAATCCTCACAGCACCCCGAGGAGGAAGATGTTATTGTTATTACCCATATTTTGCAGATGTGAACAATGAGCCACAGAGAGGTTGAGGAACTAACCCAAGGTCACACAGCAGGTGTGTGGCACAGTGGCCAACACCCCCTATATGGCCTTTGGTCTTTCCCTCCCATCTTGGTGCCCTGGTTTTCATTTCTCTAAATTGAAGAGGTTGCCATCACTTCCAGCAAGACAGGGTAGGAACAAAAAACAACGACAGCAGATAAGAGGCATAAGTGTCTTGGAAAGTCAGAATAAAAGACGCAACAAAGGTCAGAGGCACTGGTATCACTGTTCCTGACAAGGATGGTGACCACCAGCAATTACTGGGGCCTTGAATTGTGTTTGTCCCACGAGAGTTCTTTGATGTAATGAGTTCCAGCATAAGGGGGCAGGGGAGGCTTCAAAGATATGATTATATTTGAGAAGTAAATTGATAGACTGAGCTTTTATTTAGCACAGAGTTAAAATATATGCTTTGCCAAATTTTTTCATCTTAAAATAGACTAGGCCAACCTTAATTATAGTTGACCATTGGGTTCCCACAGTATTGGAACAGCTGCGACCTAACAAAGCTATTCAGAATAACTAGTATTGTTATCAAAAATCTATTATTTGCCAGGAGCAGGGCCAGGTGTCAGCCCTAGCACATGGGGGTAAATGACACAGGGTTTCTTCCAGCACGGCACGTTCTAGTACATTCCAGTACAACTGAATGCTGGCTACTACCGTGTAGTCTAGTGGACCAAAATATCAACAGCAGATATAAGCTCAATTTCTACTATGTCCTTGCATATTGTTTTACTAGGAACATAACATTCACATCTCAATTAGTAGGTTTACAGCGTGTGAGCTAGGCTGCATTATTTTTTCAATTGTAATTAGATGGCACAGCTTTGCTAGGTGCCATGAGACTTGCACACCCCACTGACACAATTGATAGGGGACTGAGTCACTATCCTGTTCCCCAAATGGAATGTGAGTAGACTAAAGCAGAGGCTTCAATAAGCATCTTGAGTTTCTGCCACCTTGCTCACTCTCTTCCTTCTATCATGAGTATGACACAATCTAAGAAGCAGCTGCCCCTTCAGCCCAGGTCCTGGAATGAGCAGGGCAACAGAAGCCAACTTGCGACTTCTAATAGATGATATAAGCAAGAGGCTTATTGCTACCAACCACTGAAACTGGGGTACTATTTCTTATAGCAGCAAAAACTGACTAATACACCACATTGTCCTAGATTAAGTTGCTTTATAGTCACAAGTACTATGCTGAGGTCAGCAAAGAAGGTATTATGCCCATTTTATGATGAGGCCTCCAAGACCTAATGGAAGGTTAAGTGATGGTCCAGAATCTAATAGCAAAGCAATAAGAACAACGGGAACAAGACCGTCTACTTTATCATAGCCAAGCGTGTTTCAAAACAAGATTGACTCACTTCTAGTGTAAATATATCTTTTGCAAACGGAAGATTGATAAAAACACTAGCAAATCATAAGGACTTCACTGGTCTCTGTCTGGGCTGGTTCCTGATATCAGGGATGATGCAAAAGAAGAACGGGCGATCTATTATACAACACAAGGAAAAAGCATTGAAGGACAGGCCTCCCGTCTGTTGGTCTGAACGATCTACTGCCTGACTCAGCTCTTTCGCCCCATGGCTGAGCTGCACACAGTCAGACTGAAACTTCTCAGGGACAGTGGCTGCTCTGTGGCCATTTGAAGGCTTCCTGAGCTGAACAGGACAAATGTCTCTAGAATGCCCACCACATGCCTGGAACCAGCGCTGAGAATAGTGAGTTATCTCATCAGGAAATTCACACATAAAGAGACCTTGACCTTAAAACTGAATCCGGAAAGTAGCAATTCAGGACAGCGGCTCATCGGACCGGACAGGAATGAATCATTCAATTTTCTTGTTCCTATTGTTTTAAATTCAAATCCTGTTGTTCTTTTCCTTTCCTTTACTCTCTTTTTTCGCTTTTACTTTCACTTTTTTAAAAAGCTCCTTGCCACAGGAGTGAGTCGCCGTTGTCACTGATTTCGACACATTTCGGGCTGCTGTCCACTCACTGACATATCCGGAAGGCATTCAGCAGCAGCTGTTCTTTTCACCAGAAAGCTCCATTTTCAACAACTACTTTATCGGGGTCCTGAGAGAGTTGGCACCCTGCATGTCGGTTTTCATGACAATTCACACTGCTGGTTTCTTACCCTGACCCAAGCTAGGCTGACTTCTGACACCTCCCTCCCGCTTTAGGCCCACAGAGGCTGTTTCTATATCACACCCAAGGCTTTTCACATCCTGCGCAACAATCCTGGCCTTTTTTCTTCCATTCGTGTAATATCAAAAACAAAATAAAAACAGATCACTGACCCCACAATGTTTAGGTAAAACACACACATGCCTATATTTGGAAAGCCATGCACTAAATTACAGAAACCGGACCCTAATATCACATCAGGAAAAGCACTTCTGAGAGCTGGAAGAAAGCTCCAGCTGGCTGCTGGATCCACACCAGGGGAAGGCAAGTTGATAAAAATAGAGTTTGGGGCAGATATGAGATGTCATGCAAACCTCTCACCAGGTACCACGTCGCCAACACAGGTCCCTCATAGGCAGACTAGTAACACCTCGCAGTGTGTTCAGAGCTTTTAACTCACGGTCAAAGCTTGCTGTCTTTGCCACGTCCCTGACAGGGAGGGTGACAGGACAGAAGATCGACTCCACCAGCGGGAGGCAGGCCTGAAAAGGTCGCTTGACTTGCTTTAAACAGATTGCGGGCACGTACAGAAGGCGTCTCCATCTTCTGATTGTCGGGTCTGTGAATTTTCCACCTATCAGTAACTGCAACATTCATTTGAAGTCAGGACATTCAAATGTTCTTACCCCATTTCTTTGAAGGACTGTTGTTCTAGCAAAGGCCCATAGAATAAAAGCTCCCTGAGGGCCAAGGTCATTTGTGGTGTCTATATAAGCTCCTGGCAGAGGGCCTATACACACATCAGACTCAAATAATAATAATTATAATAATAATTATAATAATAATGGGAAAAAATTATGTCTTCTCTGTTTCTTATTAATTTTTGACGAACCCACCACCCAGCAGAATACCTAAAAAGGAATCACTTCCGACCCCAACTCTCCTTTAGCAACACTCCACAATTTCATAACTATGCCATGCACACTTGGCCACACACTTACCTCTGGTTGAAAATCACTGCCTTGCCTTGTTAACATTCCCTAATGGCTTCCCACAGACATCAGGTTGGCCACCAGCCCCAGTGTCCACTAATCGCCAGCCCCACCCCCACGTTCCATCCAACCGAACATCTTGTACCAGCTGCTGTGAGTTGGGACAAGTTGCTCTAAGGGTCCTTTTGTCCTGAGCGTGCAGGATTCTGATTAGGAGCAAACACGAAGGAGGCCCTGACCTGGCATGGCATGTCACTGGTGGCTGAATGCCCGCTCGGCCATCTGCTCTGCTCCTCTACTAGCTGACCTGCATCTCCTATGTTCTTTTCCTGCCTCAGAAGAAACCCAAGCCTCTCAGAGACCAGTGTTCCTCTCTGTGAGGAGACATGCCCCGAGAGGGAGAATGCTCTTTTCTTTCCAGAAAGGTCTCCAGAGACAAAGCCTCCCAGGTCCCCGTTCCCCCGCCCCTTGCTCCCCTCTGAGTCAGCAAAGGGAGGCTTGGAAAGGCCAGGCTGGAGTTCTGACACGCTCTGCGGGTTTCTTGAGAGCCTCTGTGATCCGGCCTGTGGTCACTTTGTAAACACCCGTCCCCATGTCCCCAGCCGGCATCTAGGCAGTCCTGCTGATCCCTGGGGTGCTGGTAAGGTCTGCTCTCTTGACTCCACTTAGCACTCTCCTCTCCACGTCGTTCACTTCCGGCTTTTCCCTGGCACCTGACTCTTTCCCTAGCAATTCCATCCATGGGATGCTCTGTCCAAAAAAGAACTGGCTAATTAGAGTTTAGAGATAGTATTCCTTCAAAACTTCCTTTTTTTTTTTTTTTTAAATCAAAAGAATAACAAATAATCTTGAGTTAGAATGCTTGGCCTTAAAAAATAAAATAAAATAAAAAGGAGTAGTGTTATCATCAAAGCTAGACTCTCCCTAGGCCCCAGGCGTGGAGCTTGGAGCTAGAAATTAAAAAAATTCATGACAAGTGTGGCCTTCCGTCCAGGTGCACAGGCCACAAGGGGCCAGGCCAGTGAAAAAGACCATAAAAATACAGTGAAAGTTCTCAGTCTGAGGCAGCACTGGGAGGGCCCTGAAGTCCCTGGAGGGCCTGTGTCTCATTCCCCAACCTCACCCTCTGACGCTGTCCATTGGCTACCCTGCTATGGGCCGGGTACACCCTCCCTGGGCGTTGCGCTTGCTGACCCTCTAAATAGCTAGCACTCCATTCCTTCTCTCACTTCCTGCCGATCTTCACTCCCCATCACTTTCTAGTGAGGCCTTCCCTGACCACCCCACTTAAAATAGAAACTCCTTGGCCCAGACTCCCCCTACCCACCCCTCTTTCTGTACACCCATCTCTGCTTCATAAAGCATGTCACCATCTAACATAGTATCTGTTTTACTTGTTTATATGTTTATGATCCATCTTTCCCCCAATAGAATACAAGCTCCAAGCCTGGGGCCAAGGGAGAGTTCAACTTTTTGTTTTGTTTTGTTGAGTTTTGTCTGTTTGGCTGACACTGAATCTCTAGCAACTAACCCAGAAGTGAAGTGTCTACCTGACAGTGGTTGCTCAGTAAATATCTGCTGAGTAAGTGGATAAATAGACGGATGGATGGATGGATGGACTGATGGGTAGATGATGGATGGACAGATGGATGGATGATGAATGGGTGAATGGATGGATCAATGGATGGATGGATGATGGATAGATAGACAGACTGATGAGTAGATGATGGATAGATGAATCAACAGGTAAATTTGGTGGGGAATTGGGTGAGGTTTTCAGGAAAGTGTAACACCAGAAGGCAATCTCAAGAATGTTTTGGGGTAAAGAAAGAACATTTTAGAAAGAAAATGAGTGCCTCACCTGACCATTTTCTCTTATATAATATGAAGCTCATGTGTAAAATGTCAAGTTTATGATGAGCCATGAAATTAAACCAGGAGTTTGGGCTGAAATGGCCAAGGATGGTAAGGCTGATTAGAAAGACAGGAAAGGCAAGAGAGTCTGTACCTTCCTCCACAACCACCAGGTGAGTTCTCACTACAGGAGACAGAGACTAGGGAAGCTCGGCTCACTGAAGGTAAGAGCTGGGTGGGTCAGCAGGGCTTGATCTCACAGTTAAAAAGGGGTGCTTCAGTCTTGGGCTAAAGGTGAAATCCTGATCACCCTATAGGACTGGAGTCCAAATTGTTAATTCACAAAGCAAGCCACTACCTCTCTCATTTGCTACCTGCTTCGGGGTACGTGACTGCATCTCTCTCAGTCTTGGTTTTACTCTCTACAAAATGAAGTCTACAATATCTTCTTCCATTAAAGGACACATGTGAATGTGTTTGGCATTTTAGAAGTACATGGTAAAGGTTTGTTTAATGGAAATACATTATTTGCATGAAGTTTACATCAAGGTAGGAAGAACATGGGACTCCATACTGGAAAAAAGGCACAGAAATCCAGTTAGGATTGCATTTTCTGAAGTTTAAGTAGAGTAGTGGAAGAAACATTTAAATAATAAAATAAAAAAGAGGATTTATTTTCCTAAAAATTAAAACTGTGGCCCAGAAGTAGTGTGAACTTTGTGCTGTGTGGGAAACTGCAGGACTCTATGAACCAGGTTGACTTAAACCAAAATCCTGGGGCCACATTTTCAATCCTCTGTCTCAAAGCAAGTTTTTAAATAATTCTTAGATTCAGTATCTTTACCTTCAAAAGAGAAATAAATATATTTACCTCGTAAGGTTGTCTGTATGGTGAGAAACGTATACAGACTAGCAAAATAGAATGAATAGGTGCTGAAGGCATGCTGAAGAACATAATTCATTGTGATTAATACAATTAAAACTGTGGGTATACTTTGCAAAATGAGTGGTCTTGTCCATTGTGGGTAACCTGTAAGTCAGTGGGTAGAAAAAAATAACTCATGTGCACATACCATGAAATAGCAAGCACCGTGTAGCTATTTTAGTTTATATGAGCTACTTAAATTATTTCCTGAATTTGAGGTTGAACAGACAAATTTACACAACCCACAACCTCCTCCCTAGCAGGTTACTATGTGAATAGAGTGAGAGGGAGGGAGGAACAAAGCCTTGACACACAGGTGATTCTGGGGGAAAATGGGGTATAGTCACATAGCATTTCATCCATACTGGAACCATCATTTCTTTTTCTCTTCCCTTGTCAACCCAGCAATTGCTTTAGACTTCATCTAGTCAAACCTGTTCTTTAGCAATGGAGGAACTGAGGCTCAGAGAGGGAAAGACGCTGGCAAAAGGCGAGATGAGTCAGTGGCTGACCTCAATCCCCAGGGAACTCCCTGCACAGTGCTTGCTCCTCCACCGGGAAGCAAGTTTTCCTGACGCGTGGAAGGTTAGCAAGCAAAACTGTGCAAAGATCTATATCCTCCACCTCCCTCACCTCCAGTCCCCTGACTGCTTAGCGTGAAGGAGGAGACACGTGTCACACACCACGCGCCATGGAGCCAGGCAGCTGCCGTACACCTTCCCTTCAGGGTAACTCTTTATCCTGTCATTTGTCTCTTTCTTAATCTTTTCCTACCTTCCCCCATGGACTGTTACGTGACACTGAATTTATTCCTAGTGGTTGTATTCTGTTTAACTTGCACTTATTTTTCAAGAAAATGATTCAAGTCTTTAAAAATATGGAAAGAATAAGATTTGACAAGGTTTTGTGTCTGAAGCAGAAAGATTCACTACTTTTTCTCAAAGAAAATTTTATGTAGTTGCTTCCTACCAGTTAACTTCAGAATTGCCTTTTTCGGTGGTCACTAGTCCCTCAGCCTGGCGACAGCACGTCAGTGGTCTGGTCTGTTCTGAACACAAAGGCCAGGGGTTGGGCTAAGGCACAGCCTTGGCCAGAGCGTGCCTGGCAGGGCCCTGGCCTTGGCAGCACCTGGAAGGATGTGAAAGGACCCTCAAAACATGTGTACACACTCACTCGCAATGCTCTCTCTCTCTCGTATACACACCTACACACATTCGCATAGTCACACACCACACAGACACCCACTCGTACACCATGCACACACTCATGCATTCACATACTCACACACCCATGTACCAGGCACATAATCATATTCACAAATACCCACTCAAATACACACACACACACACACACACACACACACACACACACACACACGGTCCAGGACTCTCT
>PVKE010007042.1:0-52067 GCA_004027555.1 Craseonycteris thonglongyai | reverse complement strand
TGCCCAGCGGGCCTTGAGGAGGCGGCGGAGCTTGAGCGGAGAGCCCGTGGCCGGCGGCGCTGTGCGAGGAACGCGGAGGCCAGAGCATGTCCGTGTGCGGGGCTGGGGCTGGGGGCGTCGGGCTGGAGGGGGCATGTTACGATCCCGCGGCTCTGGCTGGTCTGTGTTGCTTAGGACTTCCTTGTGCGGGTATGAAAGCGAAGAAGTGATCACCTCTGTGCCGGACAAGGAGGGCTCCATATCGCTCAGAAATCGTGACTACGGGTCGTTAGTGACTTACTTTTGTGGGATTCCTAGCTCGGGCCCCGTTCTGTTAAAGGCGTGAGGGGAGTGTATACCACATACAAGTACGCTTGCAACTGACCTTTTGTTTAAGGTAGATGCAAATGAGGGAGACTTCTATTTCCTACAAAATCTTTCATTGAACTAGACAGTGAAGCCAACCTCCAGCTAATTTTTCTCAATCTTACAATTTGTTGTTAGGCATGTTTGGGGGGAAAATAGTATTTAATTTCAAGGAGTTCTGAAGACAAACATTACCAGGTTCAAAACGTTACCAGGATCCGGCGTCTTGATGTTGATTCAAATTCTTTTGATAAAGAGCTTTGGAATTGTGCACAAAAAAATTTTTTTCTTCCTATGTTGTAAAGTATTTTTATTTTAAGGGATGTTGGTGGTTCAGATTTGCCATTAGAATTGGTAAACTAGAAAAAAATTACCAAAAAAAAAAAATGAATTAATGAAGTTTATAGAGAAAAATAAACATAATTTTCATGATTTCAAAATAGCGTTAAATTTTGTTGGTGATTAAGTATTCTAGACTTAGTGGGCGTATCTTGCTTTAAAAAAATTTTGACAGTGTTTCATAGGTACTTTGTGTTCTTATACACTAGAATATGTAGGTACTTTTAAAGTATGTGGACTCAACATTTTAATACACTAAAATATGCTGCGCCATTCCCTGGGTTGGTTGTTAAAGTAAATGAGGGTAAAAGATAAAATAGTTGGAAGAAATCGCAAAAATATCATTTTTTTTCTAAAGATTTATTTTGTTGTCCCAGAGGTGAGAAAGAAAGGGGGAGGGCCCAGAGCAGTCTTCATTGTTGTGTACATCTTTAGTTGTGACATGGTTTCATTCCACACAGGTGGATGTGATACCAGGCAGGGCGGTAACCAAACTGGGGGCCTCCTTCATGGAAGGTGAGAACACTCACTTCTCTGCCATCTAGGTAGTTAACAGTTGCACTGCAGTTCAGCTTATGGGTTTGCATGGGCTGGGGTCGGGATTCAGTCTCTGGACCTGGAGGTGGCAGACAGGTGTTCAACCTGCTGAGCTATCCTGGCATCCCCTTCACTCATTTTTATTAGCTAGATTTCAGTGTATTTGTCACACATCTGTTACCTTGAATGTTGATTATAGTTTAGTTTTGTAATTTCTTATATGTAATCTTTTTTATGGAAGATATGTATAGCAGATACTCTGGTTTAGAAAATGATTCTTATCAGTGATCACTTTATACCAATGGCTGTCTTAAAGGTTTTTTTTCGTGGGCGCTCTCTGGAAATTTTGTTTTCACGTAGTGAACGAAAATGAGAGAAATAGTTTAGTGGAAAGAGAGTAGGCTTTGGAATCAGAAGATCTGGATTTGTATCTGTATTTTCCTCCATGTGTGAAACTTGGGTAAGTTATTTTAGTCTCTGTGAACTTTTGCTTATCTGTAAAATGATGATACTACTACTTACTGCTTGGGATGGTTGTGAGGATTAAATGAGCCAGTGTATGGAGAGCTATACCATGACACATACTAGGTGCTTAATAAATATCAGCTGTTACTTTAGTACAAAATTTTAAATGCTTAGCACGTTTCATCGATAAAAAATTACAACCTGAGGGTACTCACTTTTAATTTAAAAAGAGGCTTAAAGGTATTTGAATTAAATTGATAGAGTTTTAGAGCTGAAAGATCATTTGGTCTTTCATTAAACTGTTTTGTGCGTCTATAACCTCTATAAATGCCTCTTATAGTACATTGTAATCATTTAACTTACATTTACCTTTGTTATCTGTCCCATTGCCTGGTATGTATTAGAATTTAGATGTTTTAAGTTCCTCCAAACTGAGAGTAATTGTGTTTGTGGCTAAAGCCAATAAGCCCCTCTTTGTATCTAACTTTTCTTACTCTTCCATTGCTTCAGCTTTATTTACTATAGTCTGAAATTTGTGGTTGAAGATTGAAATGGAGGGAAAATAGCTTTATGGAAGATAAAAAGAGAATGAAAAGGAAGAGAATAAGGAAAAGGTGAGGTGTAGAAAGAAAACACAGCTACAATATTTATCATGAGGGTCAAGAACAACAAAGATTTTTCTTTGAAAAGAAATTGGGAGTACAGGAGAAAGTTTTAAGGTACATGTATTTTGATATTTTCTTAAGGTTTTTATATGTTTTTCCTGCCTCATTTCTACAGTCTTCATTTTATTAAACTTTAAACTAATTTTCCTATTGTCCCTACTAATGTGTGAAGGTTGTCAACTTTCCTTTCTTTTGAATTTTTTCACTTTAAAAAGCATTTTATTATGGAAAAATTTTAAACATATACAGAAACCAGAGAGTATAATATAATGATTTAGCAACTGTACCTATCACCCAACTTTAACAATTACAAGCTAAAATCTTGTCTCTACCCTCCTTCACCCTATTATTTCTAAGCAAATCTCACCGTTTATCAATTTACAATTCAAAAGTTTTCTCTAAAACATTCAGAGAGAAATATATGCCTATCACACCTAAAATAGTAATTCCTTAATGTTAAGTATTTGATCAGTATTCAAATTTCCCCAGTTGTCTCATGTACCACACACAGATGTGTATACATGTATTAATCTAATTTCTATTTGTATTACTATATTGAAAACTTTAGACATTACTCAAGTCTTTTTTTTTTTATTCTTTTATCTTTTATATTTATAGAGAGTAATTATTTTATCTTTAGTGCATATTTATTTCTATTTTACTCTTGACAGATAGAGAGAGAGACAGAGACAGAGACAGCTAGAGAACCGAACTGTGGGAACTCCCCAGTTCAGCACGTGGGTCCTGCCTGGGCCGGAGCCGGGATTCGATCCTCGGTCCTCGTGGCCCCAAAGCGAGCGCTCAACCCGCTGAGCCGTCCCGGCTTTTCCCTCAAGTCTTAATAAAAGGAACAAATACCTTTCTGCTTCTTAAGTAAAGCATTCTGTTTACTCTCTAATGTGTTTTGAGTACCTATTGCATGTCAGAAAGTATCATTTTAAGTGCTCTAACCATCAACATTCTAAAGTGGGTATTTTATTCTTATTTTCCACATGATCATACTGAGCCTTGAGCTAACTCGCTTCTTGGTGGTCACTTTAGGAAGCATCAGGACCAGAATTAAAACATTGAATCTAGCAAGGGTCTTAAGTTCTTAAAAATACCATGATGGGGAAGCCGGGATGGCTCAGTGGATTAAGCACTCACTTTGCAGCCCTGGGGACTGAGGATCGAATCCTGGCCTCGGCCCGTGCGGACCCATATGCTGAACTGGGGAGTGCCCCCAGTTCAGTTCTCATTGGGGCGAGACCCCGGCCCAGTTCCTACCCTGTGCAGCCCTGCGCCCACCTGTGGAATGAAACTATGTGGAAAAACCGATGATGTGCAACTATGGAGACTGCTCTGGGCCCTCCCCCTTCTCTCTGTCTCTGATTCTGTATCTCTCTCTCTGTCAAAAACAATAAATAAATGTTAAAAACAAAACAAAACACCATGCTACCTATATTAGTGTTAAATTTTACTTACGGGAGTTAACCAATTTTACATGAAGTTATTCAGTGACACCCATCCTAGATGGGTGGGTGTCTTCAGATCAGTGGAAATTTCTCTAAAGCTCAGATTATTATAGATTGCATAATGGCTGACAGTCAACAGTTAGGAGTGAACATGATACAGAAAAAGAAGGACCAAATCCAAACATTTGCTTGGGGCTGATGTTCTTTATCATACTGCAGGGTTTCCAGTCCTGTTTTGACTTGTATGTGTAACAAAGAAGTTAGATTCTCTGGTGTTAGACTTAAAATTTTGGGTCATTAACTTTTTGAATGAATTAAAAGCTGTGGCCAAGGGGAATTCCCTGTTTCTTCCCTTTTTCTTTTCTCTATCCGGTATGTACCCACGCACAACTATCCTCCCCCACTCCAGCTATGCGAGAGTAAGTTGCCTATATTGCACTCTTTTACCCTAGTGTATTTACTAAGAATGGGATATATTTTTTCATAGTCATAGTATAGTTATCGCAATAAATTTAACAATCATAAAATTCTTTACCATACTCTGATTTTGTCAGTTGATCCAATCATGTACCTTAATAGCAGTTTTTGTGTTTGTTAGTTTTTTTCCTCCAGTATAGGATCAGTATAGGATTAGATAATTAACATTTAGTTGTCATGTCTCTTTTGTCTTCTTTACTCTGGAACATTTACTTTTCAAGAATACAATCTGCTTCTCCCCGCCCCCCCCACCCCCCATTGATTTCTTTACAACATTGAATGTTTTCGTGTTTTTCTTAAAAGAAAAATGAACAGATCCCTAACATTGAATTCCAGGGACGTTAGAAATTGCAGGCTGAATGCCGAGCTGGTGGCAGAGGGACTAGGATGCTTTTTGGTTTAGAACATTTCTCATTTTGGATTTGTCTGATTTTTCCTCTTGAGTAGTTTTAGATTATGCATTTCTGGCCAGAAAAATTATGTAAGTGATGCTGTGTTCCCATGGTATTAGATCTAGAGGTACAGGTGTTTATCTGCCCCTCATGGGCAATGTATTTGTTCAACTGTTTGGTCAGAATGTTTAATTTTTTTCCTTTCTTGAACTGACTGATCTGTGGAGAGACATTTTAGGATTATGTAAATGCCTTGCTCTTCATCAAACTTTCACTCTGAATTTAACAATCTTGGGTGATTCTTGCCTGAACCAATCTTTACTGTGATAGTTACAAAAAATAAGATTTTACAATTTAGCAGTCCCTCTGAGGCATATGCATTGCTTGATTGGTATAAGTTATGGACTCCTGGTTTTCTCAGTGGTTTATAATTTTTTACTGTCCATTTCTTTCTCCCATTTTATATTTGTATATCTCTTTACCACAGTAAGAACCCTGGTTCGCAGCACTATCAAAACATTTACTTATTTGCTCAGTCCTGTGATACAGCTAAAATAATTTAAGAATTGTTTCCCTCATAAAAAACTAAAATTAAAAGCAAACCAGTTCAATCATTTCTCAAATGAATACCATAACCCACTGAAGGGAAAAAAGAAAACTAATTATACAAATTATAAACCCACTATTTACAAGAAACTACTAAAAAAGTGTACAAATTTTTTGTAGTTCTCCCCTTCTAGCTCCTTCCAAACTGAGGGTTTATAAATCAAATAGTGGGTTTATAATTTGTATAATTAGTTTTCTTTATTCCCTTCAGTGGGTTATGGTATTCATTTGAGAAATGATTGAACTGGTTTGCTTTTAATTTTAGTTTTTTCCCTCTTTTCCCCACCTTTATTTTAAATTTAAATAAGATGTAGATTAAAATGCTTTTATAATTGAAAAGTATAAGATGTACTCTGTGAAATATTCTCATTTCCTTTCATGCCTTTGTATCCATTACCTGTTACAAGTAACCAACTTCATTGTTTTCTGTGTATCCTGCATATGTTTCTTTTTGTCACCATAAGTAGGTATGTTTTCTTATTTCTGTTATACAAAAAGTAAGGTACTATATATGTTCTTTTGTACTGTTTCTTATACAAAAAGTAAGGTACTATATATACTCTTTTGTATTTTGTTAAGACTTTAAGATAGGGGTTTGATAGATAACTGGATAAAGAAGTTGTGGTACGTTTACACAATGGAATACTACTCCGGGATAGAAGATGAAATACAGTCATTTGTGACAATATATGATGGACCTTGAAACCATTTTATTAAAAAATAAGTCAGACTGAAAGAATCAAGAAACATATGACCTCACTTATAGGTGGAATATAAAACTGAAAGTAACAAAGAAACAAAAACTTATAGATACTAGAGGAGATTAGCAGATAGATTGCCATTTAAACTGAGGAAAGCACAGACTGACATATATTCACTCTTGTGTCACTAAACAGTATAATACCTGCATTCTTAAGTACAAATGTGGGTTTATATATTCTAAGACAAAACAGTTGCTCTAACAACGCAATACCACACAAAGTATGTGGGTAAAAACCTAGAAAAGTAATGTTAATGATAGTTTTTCCTTTGTGGTAAAATTATAGAAAACTGTTTTCAGCACATCATGAGGGAAATTTTTCTTTTGGGAGGTGGTAATGAATATATATTAATTTTTTATAATGAGAAAAACAAAGCTATAAAATAAATTTGAATTTTATTTTTCTAGAATACAGCACAGGAAGAACACTTGAGAGTAAAGTTCTAGTTAATGATCTTATCACTGTTCCAAGGACTGACTTAATTTGTAAACTGGGATTCCCTTGCTCACAGGGTTTTGTGAGGCTCAAATGAGGTAATGAATATTGAAGTGCTTTGTAAACCACGAAGTGCTATAAAGTTCAAGTGTGGGGTTTGATATAAATCTGTCATTGTGAATCTCATGGAGTCAGTATGGTCTGGTTGACTAATTTTTGATTACACTTTTAAAGATTTATTTTATTGATTTTTGACAGAGAGAAACAGGGACAGAGAGAGACAGAGAGAAGGGGGAGGGCCCAGAGCAGTCTCCATAGTTGACATTAGTTTTCCATATAGTTTAGGGTGACCAGACGTCTCGCTTTTGGTGGGACAGTTCTCATTTTTAACAATTTGTCCCGCGTCCGACAGCGTTTTAAAAAAGTCCCGATTTTTGGAAAGAATGCACGACAAGCTAGGGAACGGCGGGAGATAGACCAAATTTTTAATCAAGAACCCCCCCCCCCCGGTCAATGGTGTCCTGCTTTACCAATGTTAAAATCTGGTCACCTTAAGTTTCACTCCACAGGCGGGCACAGGGCTGAGCAGGGCAGGAACTGGGCCGGGATCCTCCCACACAGGTCCTGGCAAGAACTGAACTGGGGGCACACCCCAGTTCAGCATGTGGGTCTGCATGGGCCGGGGCCAGGATTCGATCCTCCATCCCCAGGGCTTCAAAGCGAGCGCTTTACCCGCTGAGCCATCCCAGCTTTCCCTGATTACACTTTTAGATTGGTAAGTTTTAGATTTCTCTACAAATATCTAAAGAAAATTAAGTATTCTCTTTCTTCTGAAAGACCACATCAAAATAACAGCCAGTTTCTTATTGTCCATGGTAGTAAACATCTCAGAAATACCTCATTGGGACCTAATGTTAATACCTTTTTAATCCATCAAGCCATTTCTTATTTCTGCCTTATGAACTCGGATTCTAGTAGGTGCTTTTGAAAGAATTTTTTTTTTTTTTTAGATTTATTTTTTTATTGTTTTTGACACAGAGAGCGAGAGAGAGATACAGAGACAGAGAGAACTGCACTGGGGGAACTCCCCAGTTCAGCATATGGGTCCGCACGGGCTGGGGCCGGTACTCGATCCCCGGTCCTCGGTGCTGCAAAGTGAGCGCTCAACCCACTGAGCCATCCTGGCCTCCCCTGAAAGAATTTTTATGGTTGATAATTTATTGAATATTTCTTGTTATAGAGTGGTATGTTTTAGCTCTTAAAAGGACACAGGAAAGAGTTTTTAACTGCTACTGGTCAAAAAAAAAAGTTCTTCAGGGGTTCAGAATGTTTTGTGACTATTAATCCTGTTTTTGAAAACTATTAAATAAAGGAAAATAAAATGTTGATTGGAAATAGCGAATAGTATAGTTCTGATTTTATACAGTAAAGTTCAGTATACCCTCCCCTTACCATCGCATGCATGGATGCACCCATACAATACTAGAAATTATATCAAACTATTCATTGTAAGTGATGGTTTTATTGTTGAGTTATTTTTACTGTTTTCTATAAAAAGCATATGTAACATATCAGGAATAATTTTTTTAACAGGCTAATACTATTTAATTACAGTTGTTTTTGAGAGGTGAGAGGGAGAGAGAAAGAAGGAGGGAGGGCCCAGAGCAGTCTCCACATCTGCACATCATTAGTTGTGACATGTGGAGTGAGAACCGAACTAGGGGCACCAGGGGTTCTCACTGCCTGGGAGGTGAGAACCTTTGCTACCAAGTCATCCTGGCGGTTATTAGTTGTGCCACAGTTTATCACATGGGCTTTCATAGGCGGGGGCAGGGACTCAATCTCTGAACCTTGCCATTGCAAGGTAATTGCTCAACCAGCTGAGCCTTCCCTACATCCCCAAGAAAAAACTGATTTAACAGCAGAAACTTAAGCAGCGTCTAATTGCTGTATGGAATTTATTAGATGTGAGTCCAGGAAGCTTTGTCTTGGGAAAAATGGGTCTTGTAATATTTTAGGCTTATAGTTTCTGTTTTCATTGTTTGTACATCTGATAACATACATATATAGTGTGTGCCTTTCTAAGCATTTTAATGCCTTCATCTTTTTTTTTCAGTATGAAAGCATGAAATAAATTCCCACTGTATTTCAAGATTATTAGGAGATGTAATTATCGCTCAGCACCTACGACAGTACCCAGTGCACCACAGCATACATGAACTCTGGGGTTTGTGCTCTGGATTCGGGGAAGAAAAGAAGAGAAAGTTTTTGGGAAAGTTTAAAATTCTTGTAAGCACTTATTCCAAAAGTGTATGAAATGCAGAATGGTTTCTTGGCTTTGTTTCAAAATGGCTGTAGAACCCACTTCATTGTGTACTTTGAGTTTAAATGATCTAATGTTTGTGTTTTAACTTTCAGCTTTGTGTTATTCTTGGAAGATTTCGCACCACTTGTGAATTCCTTGGACCTGGGCATTGCAAACCCACTTCTGTTGGGCCCATCTCCTTTGCACTTTGCTCAGATTAAGACTCAGTTGGCGCTTCAGCAGTTGAATGCCGTTGCCTCACATAGTTCAACACCACCTTATACTTTATTAAATCAGGCTTTCTAGAAAATAGCCATTCGAGACCTAGGTTTAATCCTCGAGGAAACGTTCCACTTCAGCAGCCACGAGCACCTAATTCTCCTGGGATAAGGCCTCCAGGACCATTTATGAGGCCTGGATCTATGGATCTTCCAAGATATTACCCAGCAGGGAGAGCCCCTGGAATTCCATACACATTTGCTGGCCATGAATCTTATCAGAACATGGGACCACAGAGAATGAATGTTCAGGTAACTCAGCACCAAACTGATCCAAGATTGACCAAAGAAAAATTGGATTTTCATGAAGCACAACTAAAGAAGGGGAAGCCCCATGGTAGCCGATGGAATGATGAGCCTCAGATACCTGCATCAGTGGGAGTGAAACAGAGTCCTGTAACCCAAGTCACAGAGCAAAGTCCTAAAGTGCAGAGCCGCTACACAAAAGAGAGTGCCTCAAGCATCTTAGCAAGTTTTGGATTATCTAATGAAGACTTAGAAGAACTCAGTTGCTATCCAGATGAGCAGCTCACTCCTGAAAATATGCCATTGATTTTGAGGGATATAAGAATGCGAAAAATGGGGCGTCGATTACCTAATATACCTTCTCAGAGCAGAAATAAAGAAACACTTGGTAGTGAGGCAGTTTCAAGTATTGTGATTGATTATGGGCATGCAAGCAAATATGGTTACACAGAAGATCCACTTGAACTACGCATTTATGATCCCGAATTTCCAACTGATGAGGTTGAGAATGAATTTCGGTCACAGCAGAACAATTCTTCCTCTGTTCCAGCACCAAATGTGATATGTAATTCTGTGTTTCCTGTAGAAAATGCATTTCGACAGATAGACTTTCCCAATGAGTCCTCCATTAATCAGTCTTTTTTCCCAGTTGAGAGTGGAACCAAGATGTCAGGCTTACACATTTCAGGACATTCATCCCTTGAACCTGTAAAATCTGTCAGCCAGTCCATTAGCCAAACAGTTAACCAAGCAATGAATCAATCTCTGATTCCTCCATCTGTGAACCAGCAACCTTTTTCATCAGAATTAATTTCAGCTGTAAGCCATCAAGAGCGGATTCCATGTGAACCTATGATTCATTCATCTCATGTACACAGATCAGGAGGAAGTAAAAAGAATTACCAGTCAGAGACTGATACTCCCATTCATTCTCCCTTTGGGATTGTGAAAGCGTCTTGGCTACCAAAGTTTTCACATACTGATGCCCAGAAGATGAAGAGACTTCCAACTCCTTCTATGATGAATGATTATTATGCAGCATCTCCAAGAATATTTCCACATTTTTGTTCTCTGTGTAACATAGAATGTAGTCATTTGAAGGTGAGTGTTTTTAAAGATCACTGTATAATACCGAGTGCCCAGGTTTCCTCTCAATTCTCATGGATGCTGGTGTTAACTAGGCATTAAGGAAATGGCAGAAATTAATTTTGTTTGCAACAGCATCACTTAGTTGTAGTCTAAGTATCCCTGGCCTAAGTACTGAATTGTTAGGCTTTCTGTATTGCCGTGATTGGGCACATCATATGGTTCGTCCATTTATTTTGAACTTTTGATTACTTGTCCCAGAAAATGTATGCAACATAAAATTTATATAACAAATTGTATACTTACAAGACAGTGTCACATGAGTCACTTTTATCTAAACCATAGAATCTGTTAATATAAAAAAAGTTGGAATAAAACATCTTTACTGCACATTTCGAAGAGAGTATATTCTAGCCTTTCATGTATCTATCTGTCTTGAGCTAGAGACAGTTAATGTCAGTTTACTTTCTGACTCCATCTGGATTATGATTTTTAGTGTTCCACGCGAAGGTGCTTCCTAAAATAACTTAATCTATAGCAAAATGGAGTCAAGAGTTAATTGGGACTAGCTGTGGGCTCAGTAGAGTAAAATTACAGAAATTTAGAGAAAAAATTAAAGGTAAAGAAGCCTTAGGTATCTTCATGGTTGGTATAGTTACAAGGATGTGTTTTGCACAGGTGCTGAGAAGTAATGTAGATTAAACTATTTGATAGTAGTCATTGGTGGATTTGAGTAGGAATTTCCAAGTATGTTTTATTTACTTACAATCCAGCCATAAATACCTCTGTTTACGTTCATATTACATGGCTAGATACTTTCTGAATAGCCCTTGTAGTATTAGGCCTATTTTTAATAGTAACTGTCAAGCAGTGAGAAACTACACATTTATCTGGCATCTACCAGTCCTCATGGGTGCCAGTTAACTGAGAGACTACTGTATAAATATACTTTTCTGTCATCAAAAGAGTTGTGTAGTCCAGTTAGGTAAGACTAATTGAATGGTAGTGGCTAACTGTTCTGTCTTTCTGTACTAGAGTGATTTGGGAGGGAAGACTTAGTGGAGTAGGTTAAAGATGGGTCTTTGAATAATTAATAGGCTTCAGTATTACCTAGGGGATTAGGGTTGACATTTCAGATGCAGCAATAACAATAAATACAAAGGGCCTTGATAAGCTAGCCTAAGTTTAGACTTTGGGTAAGAGGCATTAGGAAGCTAATTAAGTAAGGTCTTTGCTATGTGAAGTGACATGAAAGTATATTTCAGGGAATTAAATCTGGCTGAAATGTGTAGGGTGAATTGGAATGAGAAGACATAATGTAGGGCACTTAATTTGAGGCTTTCCTGGTGAAAGACTGGTCTAATATGATAAAAGTATAATTTAGGGGAAAAAATCATTTAGTAATCATTAGAATTCATAGAGATTGATTATCATTTAAGATGAACACCTTTAACATAATAGCACACTGGAGTTAACCAATGAATTCTTCATTACTAGATGACTAAATGAACTAATGATAGATAGTGATTTGTGAACATGGAATTAGATGACACGAACTACCTCTTGTTTCTGTGATGCATCTTGCTTCCTTATAAGTGTACATATATATGACATAAATTATGGCCAGTAAATGTAAATTATCGATTGCAAATATTTTCTTACCAAGTAACATCTGACACCATCTTTAAAATTGTAGCCTGAAAAAGGCAACAATTAGAACATAGATTTTTTTTTTTTTAAGTGGAATTAGATATTAGTGGAGGAGCTGTCCTGGGTTTTGACATTATCTTTTTTATTTATTTTTTATTTTTTACTGCCCTTCATTTAGAAGGCTGTTCTTTGTTTTAAAACTATGTGTCTCTGACTGAAATAATTCAGTTTATAAAGTACTGACAAAAGGGTTTTGAGGTAGTTGGGGAATAGAATGTGAGCTCTGCTATGGGTAGGCATTTTTACAGTTTGATTCTGGGCTCTCTCAAGTTTATAGTCTTTGTAGCATCTATTTAGTAGGTAACTGTCATTCTTTCTTTGGAAAGGCAGTACTGTTTTGAGACCCCTTTCTAATCTGCATACTGTTACTTAGAGGGTTGACACTGGGTTGTCATACATATATTTACTGAACTTAAAGCAAGGAATGTCATTGAGTAAAGACCTATTAAAAGACAGTAGAGAGTGGGTGTGTATGTATGTGTGTAGAACTGTAAAGAATATGCCTTAAATAGGGCAGCTATCAGCATTAGCTGATAGTTGCTATCTAGAATCATACATGTCCAGTATTGTATCTTCATATATTCAAGAAAACCTGGAATTCTGGATTTGGGGGTAAAATCGCTGGATTTGGAAATGTAGGCGACTTATTAAAAAAAACAAAACAAAAAACACTTGTGGTCCAAATAAATTATACCCATTCTACCTGCCAGTGTGTGTGTCTGTTTGATGTAAACAATGTTCAGTTACTGTCAAAGACATGGGTTTAACAGTACTAGAGACTTGATACCTGCCAGTCTCTACTAGCTTTCTATTTGTGTCGCTGAGCATGATGTACAAACGTATCTATTTTTGCAATCTACAATCAGTTTCATGGCTTAATGGAATAGTTTAGAGTTTGTCAAAATCTGTTACTGAGTAATGTAAGTAGCATTCATTCATTTTCATTTCACATAGTTCTTGACAAAGCAGATTCCATAATTCATGTCAACTGTGGTTTTAACTGGAAATTTCTAGTTCGTCTCTAGCAATGACAAGTAAAGTGTTTTTGAAATGAAATAAAAAACATTTTTCTAAAGGGAAGTTTTAAAATACATAACTGTTTTTGTAAGTTTTCGGCCTATCCAAATACTGGAGAAACAATAATACACTGAATAATATGCATGTTGCTTTTAACTCTTTCACTCGGGGGACTATATATTTGAAAACTCTATTTCTTATTTAAAAATTAGCTGTATGTTTCCGGAGCTATGTATGGGTACAGAATGTAATTCTAGAGCAGATTTGTAAATAATGTGTAAGAAAGTATTTTGTTCATTTATAAAGCTCTTTATGTAAGGAATATTGTGTCTTGAAATGGTGTTACTTTCCCTTAAATAAATTAGATTTGATCAGTAGCAGCTTTTCATATATATATATATATATATATATACATACATACATATATATATATATATATATATATATATATATATATATATATAAAATTGTTTTTGACAGAGAGAGAGATACAGAGACAGAGAGAGAGATGAACTGGGGGAACTCCCCAGTTCAGCACATGGGTCTGCATGGGCCAGGGCCGGGATTCGATCCTCGGTCCCTGGTGCTGCAAAGTGAGCGCTTAACCCACTGAGCCATCCCGGCTTCCCCATCTTTTCATATTTTTACTAATTTTATCCTTTGCCAGTATAGTGAGTATCTTGTTTGGAATGCTACTGTCTTAAGAGGTAGGGTATTTTTGTTGTTAGTGTTATTAGCTTAAATTTTAGAGAGAAAAGTCTTTGACACCCCATATTTTGAAGTTGTCATTTTAAACACCATTTTATTTATAGAATTTTTGGTGTTCTCTGGAATGTTGTTTTTATATTTGAGATGAGTTATTTCTTACCCATGCTTTTCTTCAAGTTTATATATTTGATTTCATAATGAGTATACATGGGTATGATTTTTAGAATGCTTTCTATACTAAAATGTTTTAAAATGACATCAATGAGGGAGGTATATAGTATGAAGTGCCTTTGTTTGGAGGCCTTTATTTTTGTTTGTAAAATTTTAATTGAGTAGTCAAATACTTTTTGTAACTAGGCTTGTTTAATTTTTGAAGAAAAAGAATGCACTGTCATTTTAAAAAGCCTAATGTTAGTGGTCAACTGGAGGAGTATTCTAATTTCAGCTCTTTTCTCCTTTTATAATAGGATTGGATTCAGCATCAAAATACATCTACTCATATTGAGAGCTGCCGACAGTTACACCAACAGTAAGAAAATTTTATTCTTTTATTTAGGTAGCAAATTTACAAAATAGTTAGTACTCAGTTATGGTGGTTTAATAACCTTCAGTGTGGTACTTTGGAGAAAGTCTTACCTTCTCTTATCTCACAACTCCCCCCACACCCCTGCCTCATGAATAAGTAACTAAACACTACCCATGCCATATACCAACTAGTATTTAACTTCAGGTCTAAAGCCCTCCTCAGACTTAGAACCTATTTTCAGAATAAACTTTTAAGTAGGAGATGAGCAAGCTAGATGTGTTGTTTTCTCAACATTGGTTCTTTAGTTCTCCCTTTCCCGTCTTTCGGCAGAGCACCTATGAAGGTGAAAAGTATAATTTTAACAGTGTTCTCTTAAGTCCCTCGGAGTAACATGAAATTAAATTGTATTGGTAGTTACAAAATAGTCATGGGGATATATAGTGTAAGAAATATAGTCAGTAATATTAAACTGTATGGTGTCAGATAGGTATTAGATTTATCAGGGTGATTGATCACTTTGTAAGTTATATAAATGTCTAGTCATTATGTTGTACATCTGAAACGAATATGTCAACTGTAATTGAAAAATAAATTACTTAAAAAAATTAAATTGTAGGGGAAGCCGGGATGACTCAGTGGGTTAAGCGCTCACTTTGCAGCCCTGGGGACCGAGGATCGAATCCCGGTCCCGGCTGTGCGGACCCATATGCTGAACTGGGGAGTGCCCCCAGTTCAATTTTCACTGGGGCGAGACCCTGGCCCAGTTCCTGCCTGGTGCAGCCCCGCCCACCTGTGGAATGAAACTATGTGAAAAAACCAATGTTGTTGCAACTATGGAAACTGTCCTGGGCTCTCCCCCTTCTCTTTATCTCTGTCTCTCTCTCTCTCTTTATCAAAAACAATAAAAAAAAATTAAAATTAATAAACAACAAAAACCCTTACATTGTGTTTCCCCTAGTATCATTAAACATTCTGATACAGTTGGGTGTCAAGTTCCTGGTCACTAGACTGATAGTAACATGTTCTTGAACAAATGGATCTATGGCAGCTGCTTTGGTTTTTTATTTTGTTCTTTATAAAAACATCACCAAGATTTTTGAGATTACTTAGGATTGTAGTCGTAAATCATGACTCAACTCAAAGTAGTTTTTAAAGTAAGAGAATTTATTAGCTCATTTGACTGGCAAGCTTAAAGAGTAGTTCTAGTTTTAGAATAGCAGAATTTGATGCTCAACAAAAGTCAGTGTCAGAAATTCTTTGGTTTCTTGGCTGTTTTCTTTTGCTCTGGCCTCATGAGATCTCAGCACACTTTATCTACAGAGCACAGTGACCTCCATAGTTCTGGACTTAAGTGACCTGTATAGCTAGCGATTTCAGGAGTTTTTTAAAAAGCAAGCAGCTCTTGCTTCATAACTCCTATAAAAGTCCTTGGTTTGACTCTTTTGGCTCCTTTGTGTTAGTTGTCCATCCCTAAACCAATTAGAATAGTTGTGGGAACCAGGGTAATTCACCTTGGTTGGTGTCATGTTCCTACTCCTGGTGTTGAGTGTGATACATGCCCTACCCAAATCATACAGACTAAGAATAGAGATTGGAGTTGCTTCCTTATATAGATGCTGTGCAGATAAACATATTTGTTTTTGAGGAATACATTTTCATGATATTGGTTTCTTTTGCAACATCCAGGAAAATTGTCTTGTACAATGTACCACATTCTATATTTTCTCTGTGCTTCCTCTTCATTAAATTCAGGTTGAACATTTTCTCACAAATTTTTTTTGGGTGATATGTGTGCTTATTACATTATGTTGGGGCACAGATAATATAACTAACTTACTTAGGTACTCATTAGCCATTATGTTATATAGCCTATGTAAGGAGTATAATGCTTCTGATACATATTTTAAACTAGTTGGATAATATATTTACAGTCCAAACTCCACTTACCAGAATAGTATATATGCTTTATCTTTCTGCCCTGGGCAGCAGAGATAAGAACATACATTTAGCCATCAGCCTAGTGAAAATATAAAACATGATTACCTACTTTTGAATAATACTAGTCCTCAAGGTCTTGTGAATTCATAAATTGGAAAACTCTGGAAATGCAATTATATGCATATGGTGACACCCAGCTATATTTCCAGCATGTTACATATGAGAGCTGTCTGGAAAAAAATCCAGCCATGGTCAATATAATGAGAATGGCTACATGGCTGGATACTATCTGGACAGCCCTTGTCAGACTAGAAAGCTAAGATCTACTCATATTAAGTGACTGTCTTTCAGATACATTGCCATTAAGTGGCAGCATCTATGCTTAGATCTAGCTTTGATTTGAATTCATATGGCCTTGCATTTAACACTACAGTGTTCCCTCGCCACTTTGCGCTTCATGGTTTGCGGCTTCAGTGCTTCACGGGTTTTCCCAAAATAGTCATCAAAAAATAAAAATGAAAAAATACAACCATGTCGGCAGCCACATTGCGGAAAGGAGCGTTGTTTCATGTTGATGTGCGCGAGAGAAGGATCCCTGCATGTCAAACAAAGAGATGAGTTGACTCAGAGTGCATACCATGGGCTCTCATAAAGGCGCGTGATTGGTTTCCGGTGCGACATCGACCCATGAGAAAATTCCTAGGGGCAAATCCTACTTCGCGGATTTTCAGCTTTCGCGGAAGGTTCTGGCCCCCATTAACTGCGAACAACGAGGGATCACTGTATATCATAAGACTGGAAATTGATTTTCTTAGATGGTAAGATGAGGAAAGTTTTGAAAAGTGCAGGAGTAAATGGAACAAAATTATCCATGTTTTGACAATTGTTGATGCATTGGATGAAAGTTAACTTTCTGTCTTCATAGTTTGTAACCTCAAAGCAGGAAGAAGGGGACAAACGCTTTCTTAGAAGTCTGTTAGTGGTTTTGCACCTACTTCTTATTGGTTAGAATCTATCACTGGCTATCTTCTAAAGAGGCTGGCAAAGCAAATACTGTACTTAGCTTTTTTAGTATTCCTAGTAGGCAAGGGGAAAGTAGTTAAGACTTTTAATGTGCTACCAATGGCTGAGACAAATGGCAACACTGAATTTTCACCTAACTTTATTTTCCTGCTTAGGTGACTGTTTCCATTTCCTTACCAGGCTCTCTTCTTGATTACTGAAATTAATATCCTTGAATAATCATGGTTTTTAATGATTGAATGTTTTTTAATTACAATTTTTTGTTAACCTTGAGAATCCAGATTTTCTAGAAAGGTTAAAGATAAAGATGTCTTTTTCTTAGGCTTCTATGATGTTACTGTTCCTCTTCCTTTCTGTGATTACCCCTTCATCTCTTTCATTGGTTTATCTTTATCTGCTTTACTCTTAGGTGTTGGTGTGCTTAAGATTCTATCCTCAGCCCCCTTTTTTCCTACAAATTCCATTCTGTGTTAGTCTCTCACTCTTAGTACTATAGCTGTGGCTTCTACATACCTGATTTCTAAATATATCAGCCCTCCTCTTTTCTCCTAATTCCAGATATTTAATTCTAATTGTTCTGAAAACATTCGTGTGTTCTCTTTATTTCAGAAATGTATTGATTTCCCATTGCCTTTTACTAATGTGCAATCCCTTTACCTGATTTTAAGGACCTTCACAGTTTGTCTCTGAGCAACCTTTCTAGGTTTTCCCAGGTTGTAATTCCTTTTCATTATTTCCATGCTGTAGCCAGACTGGTTTCTGGAATAGAAAACAAGTTTTGCTTTTATTTCTTCTTTTCTGTATTGCCACTGCATGAAATGTAGCCTGATTCATGCCTATTGCTAGGTCTTTTTAAGGGCTATCTTCAAAACAAACCTTTTCTGTGAATTCTTTCATGGTTCCTCCTACTAGATGTGTCTTCGGAGGATCTCTTGGTACGGTGTAAGGGGCACTATTTATGTTATATTCAGTGTATGGTTGTCACCTGGAATTCTGAAAAGTACATCAACTACTTTCTTCTTTTAACCCCTACTTAAGCTTGCATCTTCTAACTCTTGTACTGTACCTCTTAACATTTTTATGTGTCCTGTTTGCTTTACTTAATAAAATTTGGGAGGCTTTAAAGTATGGGGAATATATCTTTTTCCTGAATTGCTTACTAGCATAATACTTTATTTATTGAATTAGATACCCAAAATATTTTATTCCCAAGAAAATTTTTGTATTTTAATATACTAATAAATCACTACGTAAACATAAGTTTTGAACAGATATGTTGCAGGGAAAGGTTAATTGAGCCCTAGTCTTGTTTTTACTGTTAATTAATATTGTTTATTCTTACAATAGGTATCCTGATTGGAATCCTGAGATCCTCCCATCAAGAAGGTAATTATTGGGGATGCTGATATAGCTCAACAGGTTGAGCGCTTGCCTTGCAACTGCAAGGTCCAGGGATTGAATCCCAGCCCTAGTCTGTGCAAACCTATATGCTGAATTGCAGTACAACTGGTAACTACCTGGATGGTGGTGAAGGTTCTCGCCTCCCATGTGGGAGGCCCCCAGTTTAGTTCCTGCCCCATGTGGCCCCACATCCACTTATATGGGAATTAAACTATTTCAAACTAATAATGTACATGTATGAAGATAGCTTTGGGCCCTCTTTCTCTGTATTACCTTCTCTCAATCAGTAAAATCTTTAACAAAAGGTAATTATTTTCTTTTTAATTGGTATTATTGAAACTCAGTTTTCTTTTAAAAGTAAGGAAGCTCTTTTTTCTAAAGGTACTATGCATTTAGTCCTGTTTTGACCATTTTTACTTTTAAATAGCAGGCAAATGCAACGATCTCTGAATCTTTTATTACCCCAGCTTAAATATGATAGCTCTCCTATGTGAACTTAAACATTTTGCTCTTTTCTCAAAATACTTTATGCTTTTATTATCATTTTATATTTGTGGAATCTTAGATTGTAAATGTTTTGAAGCCCAGTAATGGTTTTATTACTGAGTTTTATATCTCTTGGGGAATCCCTATTCAATGCATGTATATACAAGTACAACAGTTAATGAAATATTTGTAAATGATACAATCTTTTAGGAAAAAAATGTTGAAAAGCATTTTTTTATGTAAATAATTTTCTAAATCTTTATGTAATTTAATATATTCAAAACATTATTGCATATAATAGTGGTACAGGAAAGCTCAAGAAATTGATGATGATATTCTTCTGTAAATTAGTGAATCAGTGGGATTCAGCCAATTAAGAGAGGAATGATCATCTCTTCTGATTATCTTATTTGTCTCAAGCCTGAACAACATCATAATAAAGGTTTTTGTTTTTAATAAATAAATAATATCAAAGTTTGATATTTTTAAGTCTGTTTTTAAGAAGGTACTTGTGTCATTTAAATAGTTTAAATTTACATTAAATTACTGAATATTGTTTGTCTTATTTGTACTTTGTAGAAATGAAGGCAATAGAAAAGAAAATGAAACTCCAAGAAGACGTTCTCATTCCCGCAGTCCTAGACATTTTGGGAGATCAAGCTCAAGTCACAGATTCCATCGATCTCGAAGCCCAGCAGCATATTACATGTATAGACCAAGAAGTCGGAGTCCAAGGTTTTGCCATCGTTTCATTTCTAGATCCAGATCCAGATCCAGATCCAGATCTAGATCCAGGTCCAGGTCCAGGTCCAGGTCCAGTTCCAGTTCCAGTTCCAGTTCCCGTTCACCATATCAAATGAGAAATTCATTCAGAGGTAGTCCACAAAGCTACTCATCAATTAGCCCTGACAGAGTATCAGGGAGATCCGTGAGATCATCAGGTACACTTACAGTTGTGAATAAGTCTACTTATTTTGACTAAATATTTTTAGGTTATATTAGTTTGAGTTTTTACATTTCTATATTTTTAATAAATTTGAAATGCTGAGTTACATGCTATCAGTGTTTAACAAAAGTTGGTATTTGAACTATTTGTCTCAGTTCTTTTTAAACCTTTTATGCTTTTTAAGAAATGAAGTACTCTATTTTATTAAATTTTAGAATTGCTATGTGAAATCTGACCTACATCCCAACCCAGTTTATTTTTGTTTATTTACTTATTTTTGTTAAATTTATTTGGATGACATTAATTGATGTCAGTTGCATTGTTTCCAGGTGTATAATTCTACATTACATTGTCTATACATCCATCATATTAAGTGCTCACCACCCAGAATCAGCTCACTTTCCATCATTGTGTGTTTGATTCCCCCTCCCTACTCCTTTTGTTATTAGAAGAAATATAGGAGAGTATCTCTCCACCCAACAACAAATTTAAAAATGAAGGCTATGCAAACATCTTATTTTGCCTTAATAATTGATTAAAGTGTGTCTTCCATGAATTAATTTAAAGCTTTTTTAAGTTATTCATGTTTTCATCCTGTGTGTTAATATTGATTTAGTGACCTCTCTTGAAATTACTCCATATTATTTATATTTTTTGGAAATTTCTCAGAGATCTGCAAGTTCTTCCCTTTTCAGTTTAACTACATGTTTGTGTGAAGCTTTATTTTTTTCATACATTTCAACCAGAAAAATATATCTTGCAGAAGGAGATACGAGAATTTGGGTTTCTTTGTTTAAGCTCAATATTAAAGTATTTGTGAAAAAGTACAACAGTGTTAGTCATTTAATTATTTTTCAGAAAATGTTGTATACGTTAACATAGTAATTTATTATTAGTAAATGAATTAAATGGCTTTAAATTTTATTTTAATTTTTTATATGGTATTTATAAATTAAATACAAACAAAAGCTCTCTGTTTTTAAGAGTGTAAAGGGTTATGGAAACCAAAATATTGAGGGCCATTGGTATAAGAGCAGCTCACTGAACGTAGAAACTTCATGTAAAAGCCTTTTGAGTGAACAGTTAAGACTAAGAATGTTTTTGTGTGTATATGCTCCCCATTTGGCCTGACAGAGGTCTATGCAATAAGATTGTTCTTTTGTAATGTGATGAGATGCTTCCTACCTTAAGTTATTTATTTATTTTTATTTATTTTTATATTTTAAGTTTTATTTATTGTTTTTGGAGGGCCCAGAACAGTCTCCACAGTTGTACATCATTGGCTCTTCCCACGGAGTTTCATTCCACAGGTGGGCGGGGCTGCACAGGGCAGGAACTGGGCCCGGGTCCGCCCGGGTGAGAACTGAACTGGGGGCACTCCCCAGCTCAGCATATGGATCCGCACAGGCCGGGGCTGGGATTCGATCCTTGGTCCTCGGAGCTGCAAAGTGAGCGCTTAACTCACTGAGCCATCCCGGCTTCCCCCTTAAGTTATTATTTATTTATTTATTAAATATATTTTTATTTATTTTTGACAAAGAGAGAGAGAGAGATACAGAGAGAAAACTGAACTGGGGGAGCTCCCAGTTCAACATATGGTTCTGCACGGGCCGGGGCCGGGATTCGATCCCTGGTCCCCGGTGCTGCAAAGTGAGTGCTTAACCCACTGAACCATCCCGGCTTCCCCAAGTTATTTTTAATTAAGGTTGTATTCATGTTTTTCTTTTTTTTCACTAGATAGAAAAAGAGCATTAGAAGATGTAGCACAACGATCTGGGCATGGGTCAGAATTCAACAAACAGAAGCATCTTGAAGCAACTGATAAAGGACAGTCACCAGCACAAAAACCTAAAACTGGCAGTGGATCAAAACCTTCAGTTAAATCTACAGGCTCTACAAAGAATGAATCAAATTTAGGAGGATATTCTGCTCGTTACAAATCGAAGATTCTTGAAGATGGGACCTTAACAGAATGTAAAGAGGTGTCCAATAAAGCTGTTTCTCTTCAGCATAAGGTCAGTAGTTCTTTAATTTGTTAATGCAAATGTTATTTTCTATTATGACAAAGAGAAAACAATATTGTCTGAATTACTAAATTTTCATTTCCTCCTGAGTTTGAAATCATGACTTGTAAAGTGTGGTGGTATGGAATATTTTATTGGTTTCTTTTATGAATATAATGAAACCAGTAATTCAAAATCTTGTAGTTTCCAATTCCTGGAGGTTTGTCATTTGATGTATCAAATATGAGAACTTTTTTCTTTTTTTAAAGATTTATTTTTTATTGTTTGAGAGAAGGTTTGAAAGAGAGTGAGAGAAAGGGGGAGGGCCTTAGGGGCGGGAGCTGAACTGGTGGCCTACCGCATGGGAGGCCAGAACCTTCACCACCAAGCCATCCATCTTCGTGGTTACCATTTGTGCTGCAGTTCAGCATATGAGGTTGTACCGGTCGGGTCCAGGAATCAGACCCTGAAGTTCGCAATTACAAGGCAAGCACTGAACCACTGATCTATCCCAGTATCCCCAAATGAGAACATTTTGATGGTGTGGTGTTTTTGGTGAGTCACACCAAGATGATGAATTTTGCTATCTGCAGCAGCATTAATGAGATTTTATAATATTCGTTAGTAAGCTATATGAGCAAGTCTCTGCTGGGAATTGATTGTTTTCAACTAGTTTTATACATCTTGCAAAACAGTTCAGAAGTCAAATACTCTGTTTAGTAGAATTATCTGTTTTGTCAGTACTGATTAATTAGTGTTTTTTACTTTAAACTGCTAGTTACAATATTGAGGTATTGTTTGTCTATGCTAATTAAGTCACCATTATAGTAAATAATAGGTAAAGCAAGCTTGTCCAACCCATAGCCCACAAGCCACATGTGGCATAGGACAGCTTTGAATGTGGCCCAGCACCAATTATAAATTTTCTTAAAACATTATAAGAGTATGTATGTATGTATTTATATATTTGTTTGCTTATTTACTTGCTCATCAGCTATTGTTAGTGTATTTTATGTGTGGCTCATGGAAGCCAAAAGATTGGGCACTCCTGAAATAAAGCATCCTGAGATGATCAGAGTAACTCCTAGTAGGCCAGATTATCAGATGTTTAGTTTATTATAATACTAACAAGTCTTCAATTAGTTAGGTACACATTACTCTTAACATTGTCTAAGTACTTTCAACAACTACAATTCCCAATAAACTTATATTTAGAAGGATAAACTTAGAATTATCAACCTATAATTACATAATTTTTAAGAATGTTGGAAAGAAATGTTGAGTATAGGGAAAATTTTGAAGAGGCTAAATTAGTGTGTAACTTCCTTTTCATTTTGTTTCAAGATTACTAGGTGGTGGCAGTGGGAATTTTTATTTTTTTACTACATGTTTAGTTTATAACTCAGAAACAGCTAGGCAGAAGAGAAGCACAGGGCAAGGTATGGAGAAAAAGGGTGTGGAACTTCCATGTCCTCTCCTAGTGCACCACTCTCCCATCAACTCCATGTATTCACCAACCCAGAAGCTCTCCAAACCCTGTCATTTTGGGTTTTTATGGAAGCTTCATTACATAGGCATGATTGATTAAGCCATTGGCCATTGATGATTGAACTCAATCTACAGCTCCTTTGCTCTGCAGAGATTGGGGGGTGGGACACAACAAAAGACACCTTTTGTCACTTTCATCATTTAGGAAATTCCAAAGATTTTAGGAGCTCTGTGTCAGGAATGGGGATGAAGACCAAAAATATTTCTTGTGATGAATCACAATATTATACCTAGCCATGCTGTTTTAGTATCTCAGCCAGTCCTTTGTCCTGCAAGTGGCTTTGAGGTCATCTGTACATTTGATATTATAGTTCATTCAAATTATATATATTTTATATAAATCTTTTAAAATATGCCTATCAAGATATCATTTTCAACTGTTAATTTTAGCTTCACTAGTGGTGAGCTATGCAGATTCATATAGAAAAATATGCTACACTAGTTTCGGACTATTCCATAGGTCTTGCATGTTATAAAATGCTTCTAAAGAGAAAGAGAATCTGTGATTGGTTACTTATAAACTCAGTACCACTTTTGGGTTTGAGTGGCAAAATACAAAACATTTCTTAACCACTTCAACTTGTAAATTTTTTTTTTTAATGTGCTAAAATATTTAGGAAAGACATTTTAAAGAATGAAGAGTAATGGTAGAAGAAATTTTATTGGGAATTATTATTACTGTAATTTGTACCTTTATTTGGTTTATTTTTAATTTTTTATTCATCCCCAAATTAGCTTTCGAAAGACCAGCCTTTGTACTATGGATCAGTTCTTCTTATATCTGAATTACCAGAGGATGGCTATGCTGAAGAAGATATTAGAAAACTGTTTCAACCATTTGGAAAAGTTAATGATGTCCTGATTGTTCCATATAGAAAGGAGGTGAGTCATTCAATCTGTTCTCAAAATGCATATAAAGCCATTACTTTATAATAAGTATTGTTGAATCTTTTAGATGCTTTTACTACATATATAACATACATAATTGTGTATTGAGAGTTATGGAAACATTTGGATTCAATTGAACATGGTCCCAAAACAGTTTTATATCCTTTCAAAGTGGGGTTGGTACCCTATTTCTTCTACAAAGAGCAAGATAGTAAAATTTTAGGCTTCGTATTTCATAGTATTCCAAGTATTCATTTCTGCCACTGTAGTACAAAAGCAGCCATAGATACATATAAATGGATGAGCATGGTTGTACTTAAAAAATACTATTTATATAAACAGTTGGCAGGTCTTGTTTGCCAACCATTGCTTTAGTACACTGGTAAGGTTATACCTAAACAAGTGATTTTGTTTATATAGTATAGTGAGTGTTTTTTACATGTGGGTTGTATTCCTGTAACTCACATAATAAAGTTCACCAAAACTCTGGACATCCCTAGACTAAACAGAACATAAAAGTTGTGAGATAAGACAAGGGAACGTAGTAGGTAGTGTTTTGTTGCAAGAAGTCTTAAAAATGTCAGACTTACAGAAGATGACCAGATCCTGCCTTATCTCTGATTATTTATTGAACTTTGCCTTCCCATTTCCTACTGTTCCATGAGTTTGCCATGGATCCCTGTTTCCCTATTCTTCTCTTGGTAATGTTATAGAAATTCTTTAACACTGCAGGACTTCAGGTAATTTCATAGTTTTATGTTCCACAAAGTAGTATTAAGTCATGCAGAGAAGTATAAGTTAGATTTCCTTTTTTACTAATAATACACTTTATTTTAGGCTTACCTAAAAATGGAATTTAAAGAGGCAGTTACTGCGGTCATGAAGTACATTGAAACCACACCTCTTTTAGTAAATGGGAAAAATGTGAAAGTATGTGTTCCTGAAAAGAAAAAGGTACAGGTAAATTGGATTTAGATCTTGTTTTACGACTTTTGTTGATTAGTTTTAAGTTTTGTTTTTTGTTTTTTTAAGGTCTATTTTTTTTGTTTTTTGACAGAGAAAGAGAAACAGAAAAGGGGGAGGGCCCAGAGCAGTCTCCATAGTTGACACCATTAGTTTTCCATATAGTTTCACTCCTAGTTTTAAGTTTTTTGCTTAAACATGGCACGTACAGAAAAATGCAGAAAACAGAAATGTTTATACAATAGGTTGTATGTGTATAAATTCAAATACACTGAAATTAACTAATATATATGCGTTGCTGAATGATGGGGATATGTTCTGAGTAATGTCATTAGGTAATTTTGTTATGTGAGCATCGTACATTTCACAAACCTAGATTTTATCGGCTGCTACATACACACCTAGGCCATAGGGTGTAACCTATGTATTGCTCCTGGGCTATAAACCTGTACAGTATGTTCTTGTGCTGAATGCTGTAGGCAGTTATAACACAATGGAAAATTTTTTTATAAGTAAACATATCTAAATATAGAAAAGGTACAGTAAAAATACAGTGTATAGAACACTTACCATAAATGAACTTGTAGGACTAGAAGTAACCCTGGGTAGGTCAGTAAGTACTGAGTGAATGGGAAGGCCTAGGATATACTGTATACTACTGTAGACTTTATGTACACCACTCCGAGGCTACAGTAAATTTATTAATACTTTTTTTCAATAATAAATTAGTCATGACTTACTATAAATTTTTTACTTTATAAACTTAAAAAATTTTTTAAATTTTTTGACTCTTGTCATATGTAACACTTAACTTCTGGACTACCTCTGCAAGGACACCTGTTGAGGAAGTGTCATTCTTTTTAGAAATAAATCTATGATGGTTTTCTTGGCTTGTTTCTTTTTTTCATCATAGATTTGCTTATAAGCAGATAGTACACCATGAACATTTCTCTCTGTTGATGAAAACCTTTCTGTTTGGGAGTCCATGTTTTCAAACTTTCAAGAGGTTGTTGAGGCTGCTGCAAAAGCTTTTGTTAAACCCTTCACTGAATTTTCTTGTGGGGTTCTTACGGAACCGGTTATACATGGGATTTGTGATTGGCTGAAATGTTATGCAGTACATGATTATAGTAGCCTATACATAGTATTAAATGGCAAGCAATAGACTGGGAGAAGATACTTAACAAAATTAGAAAATATCTGTGAAACTTTTACCTAGGTCACAAACAATAATATAACATTGGTAATACCTTGGAAACCGCTTGCATAGCTCTTCCAAATCCTTATAGCCCTCCCTCCCTTCTACCCAAAAGTAGCCCCTAACTTGATTCTCTAATACCATATTTGAGTCTTGCCTGTTTTGAACTTTATATAAATACAGTCTTGAAGTATGTAATCTTTTGGGCTTTTTGCTGCCTTAGAAGTATCAATGTTTATGGGTTTAGTCTCTAGATCATTTTCTATGCTTCAGTGTATATATCCATAAATATTGTCTATAGAAGTAGTTTAAAATGCCCAATAAGTTTTGCTTTGTTTATGTATGCCCTTTTAATTTAATTTTTTTTTTAAAGATTTATTTTTATTTTGATTGTTTTTTGACAGAGAGAGAGGGAGACAGACAGAGACAGAGACAAGGGGGAAAGCCCAGAGCAGTCTCCATAGTTGACAGCATTAGTTTTCCATATACCGTATTTTTCACTCCATAAGACGCACCTGACCTGCCTGGACCCACTCTCCTTCCATGCAGTTCCTGCTTTCTGATCTGGCTGCAGGCTTCCCCACGGCATCATTAAGGTCCCCAACGTTCACTCTTCTTTGCAGTATTTGCTCCATAAGATGCACACACTTTTCCCTCCACTTTTTGGGGGGTGGGGGGGGCGTGCGTCTTATGGACTGAAAAATACCGTAGTTTCACTCCACAGGAGGGCACAGGGCTGTGCAGGGCAGGAACTGGACTAGGAGCCTCCCACATAGGCCCCAGCAAGAACTGAACTGGGAGAACACCCCAGTTCAGCATATGGTCTTCATGGGCCAGGGCCGGGATTCAATCCTTCGTCCCGGGCCTGCAAAGTGAGCGCTTAACTTGCTGAGCAATCTCAGCTTCCCCCTAATTTTATTTATTTTTTTTATTTGCTGAAGAATGTCTACTTTATAGGAGCTTTGTAACATTTTTCAGTCAGTAATTTGCTTTGGAGATCTAACCATGTTAGTACATGTAGATTTTTCTCATTTGTTTTTTAAAGTTCTGTGTGATACTACTTTGTATGAGTATACCACAGTTATTTTACCAGTTCCTTAGGGATTGATATATAGGTTATTTCTAATTTTTCACTATTGTAGGACTTTAGTTAACTTCCTAGTATATGGCTTTCAAAAGTCTTTCTTACAGATTTATGATAGTATTTTTTTAAAGTGGTACCTACAGTGGAATTGTTGGGTTATGGGATACATAATAATGGGTAATAACCGATCACCCCATTAAGTAGCTGTAATGATTTAAAATCTGATCATCTATGACTGTACTGGTTTTTCTATATTATCAACATCTTAGTGTTTTCAGTTGTAAAGTACAGTATGTATAAATTTGGTATCTAGTTTTAATTTGCATTTTCCAGATTTTTATTGAATTTCAACATCTTTCAGTATAATTATTAGCTATTTCTCTTACTGCCTTAGTGAGTTGTATATATTTTTCCCCATTTTTCTCTTGGATTATTTGTCTTTTTTAAAAAAATATTATCTGAAGGTGTTCATTATTCTAGACACCAATTTTGTATTTTATGTGAGAATTCTTGTAGTCTGTTGTTTGTTTGTGTACATTCATAAAGTTTTTTATTTCTGTCTACATCTATAAAATGTTTTATTTCCATGTACTCAAGGGTATTGGTTTTTTCCTCTTAAGCTTTTTTTTGTTCTTTTGTTTTGTTTTAGAAGGCCTTCTCCATACCAATGCCAAAAAGATAATGCTTCCATTACTTTTAAAATTTATTATTCATGATATAATGTATGATTGGGATTAATACTGTTTCTAAAAATGTGCAGTCAAGTAGCCCAACACCCTTTATACCCAATATGCTTTTCTTCATGTATTTGAAAAGCTCCCTTACATCACTCTGTTTATTGTTGTGCCAATGCTAGGCGGACTAGACGCCCATTATAAACGGGACAGAAAAAACGGTACTGCCCCATTTCAAATGGTATGTATGGTTAGCCTACTGACATCTTTAACTAGCCCAGTGAGACTGGGCTGACTGTGTCTACCATTTGAAATGGGATAGTATGGTTGTTTTTTGTTAATTTAAAATAGGACATCTTGGGGAAGCTGGGATGACTCAATGGGTTGAGCGATCGCTTTCCAGCCCTGGGGACCAAGGATCGAATCCCAGCCCTGGCCCATGCAGACCCATATGCTGAACTGGGGTATACTTCCCATGCAGAAGGCCCCCAGTCTGGTCCCTGCATTCCCCGTTCAGCTCCTGGCTCGAGGGGGCATGCCTACAATGGGGGAGGCTCCTAGCCCGGTTCCCACACTGCACGGCCCCCACCCACCTGTGTAGAACAAAACCATGTTGGAAAAAACTGATGACATACAACTGTGCTCTAGGCCCTCCCCCTTCTCTTTGTCTGTCAAAAAATTAAAACAGGACGTCTGGTTAGCCTAACCAGTGCTATGTGATTTCAATTATAACTATAACATTTATAGTATTTGCCTGTCTTTCTAGTAGACTTTATTTCTTTGTTCTATATTTAATGTCATTTTGACAAATCTTGGACATTTATTCTTCCATATTAGTTTTTGATTAGGTTCAAAGAAAAATTTAAAGGGAGTTTTATTGATATTGTATTGAATTTGTATTAATGTTTTTATAATACTAAGTCGTTCTATCCATAAACATGGTTTATCTCTCTACTTATATTTTATTTAGTGTCATTCAGCAAGTTTTATGTTTTTTGTATACATTCTTACACTTTTCGAAGCGAGTATTAAGTTTTATTTTTTATTTATATTTACTTGTATGTATCATGAACTTTATTTCCTTCATTTTCTGATTAGTTATTGCCAGAGTAACCTCTCATCCTAGTTTATACCTGCTGCATGCCATCCATTTATTCCCATTGCCTTGATTTGAATAATGAATTTATGGTAACCCTAGTCATTGACAGTTTTATCATTTAAAATTTCTTTCATTTTCAACCAACAGAAACTTTACTAGTGTTTATTAAACAAATAATAGGTTTATTTACCTCATAACAGGAAATATGCAGGTAGGTAGTCTATGTCTGATATAGCAGCTCTATAATAGCTTCAGGAACTTAGCCTTTTAGTTTATCTGCAACACTATCTTTAGCATGTACTTTTCATCCTCAGTTGTAAGGTGGTTGCTGTATTTTGGGGATCATTTTCAACTTCTAAGCGGATAGTAGGGAATAAAAATCAAGAACAGCATAGATATTTTTTTCCTGGGAAGAATTAATTTTCCTGTGACTTTTACCCACATTTGATTTACTAGAACTTATACACAGCCACCTCTAGTAGCAGAGGATGTTAAAGGGAAGTAAGAATTGAACACTTAATTTAAAACTTTATCCGGTAGATAGTTAAATTTTATTCAAGCTTTTGAGTAGAAGTATGACATAATGAAATGGATGGATTAAAAAGATTCATATGGAAGAATGAATTAGTTGGGCAAATGACTCTGAAGGCAAAGAAATCATAGCAGATTGATTAAAGGGAAGAAGAGAAGAGATCACTGAAGTCCAGTTAGAAGACTCATCTAGGTTGGGGGTGTGTAGGGAGGGAGAATCAAACATACGGTGATGGAAAGTGAGCTGATTCTGGGTGGTGAGCATATAATGTGTTGTATAGACAATGTAATGTAGAATTGTACACCTGGAAACAATGTAATTGATATCAATTAATGTCACCCCAATAAATTTAATATAAATAAAATTAAGAGACCAAAAAAAAAAGGAAAAATAAGACTCATCTAGTAATCTTCCAATTAAAGTAATGGAACAGTTTTAGGTAGATTAATAACCTTGAGGATAGAAAGGAGAACCAACTTATACCAGTGACTCTTCAAGTAAGACCTAGGTGATCATTGAATTTAGACAACTAGGGAGAAGATCAGTAGTCTTTAGTTCTAAAAAGCTTAATCTGGGGAAATCGGTGAGTAAGGATACATTTAGGGTATTAGAGTACTTCAGAAAGATTAAAATAATTTCGGGGGGCAATTTATTGATGAGATTGGAAAGGTAGTAACATAAGTCCAAGAGTCCAATCATATTTTTTATTCTGATTTTTATAAAAGTGAATAGTGGAAAATATCAGCACTGGAAACTAGAAAACATGCCATCTCCCTTTCAAAAACATTGATGGGAAGCCGGGATGGCTCAGTGGGTTAAGTTCTCACTTTGCAGCTCCAGGGACCGAGGATCGAATCCCGGCCTGGCTCGTGCGGATCCATGTGCTGAACTGGGGAGTTCCCCAGTTTCGTTCTCTCTCTGTCTCTGTATCTCTCTCTCTCTGTCTCTCTCTGTCTCTCTCTCTCTCTCTCTCTGTCAAAAACCAAAATATTTAATAAAATCTTAAAAAAAAAACATTGATGTTCTTCAAGTAAGTATGGTTTGGATGATGCTGAATTGAAGGACCTTTTAGAAAGCTAACGCAAGACTCCTTTTTATGATAGAGCAGCAGGCATAAGGATTGATTGGAGGAAGATCCCCAATAGAGCTCTGGTTAAGGCTTCTTCAGATTGGAAGTATGTGAAAAATCTTTTAGGCCTATTACTACAGGGGAAGACATCAAGTTTTCTTGTCAGAGCAAGTCCAAAAGAGGCCGGAGCTCAAACTAGGAAAAAGAAGGGCAGTGCTATAACTTTCTTGGTCCAGATCTTAGTTTTGACACGAATATTCAAACCAGGAAAACTTTTCTGCCTACATTTGATGTTTCATGTTAGAAAATGCCTTTGACTTTGATTTATAAAACATTTTCACCTTTTTGTACTGCTTGGAATCGATAGAGATGCTAAAATCTCCTACATTCCTGTATTTAAACCTGAAGGATTTAAGTGTGGCTCTATACAACTCTGAGAAAGTCAATTACCTATTCTTTAATTGTAGGACAGCCTAGACATCAATCCTGCTTCTTAACCTTTTTTTTTTCTTTTTTTTACCCACTCCCCATCCTCCTTAACCTTTTGATGAGCTACTCTGTCTACTACTACCACTACCAATAATATGATGACAGCAAGCATTCTTTTTTTCAGAGAAATAGGCATGTGTCCATACAAAACTTTTTCTTTAAGAAGCAGGAGCCCTTGATCTAGAAAACAATATGACCAAATTTTCCAACAAACTTTTGTAACTATGAAATATCACTACAGTTTAACCCTCTGCTAAAACAAACAAAAAACAAGGTTTTTAAAACTTTAGCTGTGTTTTCAGCAAGATTCCTGGGGACTTTGCATCGAAAGCCTGGAGCAAACAGTTAACTAAGTTCCTAGAAGATTGCATGGAAATGAAAAACAGTGCTAGGAAGCAGTGAACACTGGTCTGAGCATTAGGAAAATCTAACGAGTAGCAAAGAGATAAAACTGAAAAAGATACAATTAGAATTCAGATGAGAGTTTAATTTGATTTGAATTCAAAACCTATTTTTGAAACATTTGTTATGTGTCAGGCATTGTGCTATCTGCAGAAGATGCTTCTGTGAACAAGACAGAAGATGTGCTTCCAACCTTCTTGGATCCTATAGTGAGTCTAGGTTATTAGTGAAGGTTGAAGAGCCTAAAATGATGAGGAAAGGCTTAGTACATATATCTAGGAGGCCCAATCTGCATTTAACTGGAATTCCAGAAAGAGGATACCACTTAAGTACTGGTAAAGATTTTAAATTTCATATTTGGGGAAGCCGGGATGGCTTAGTGGGTTAAGCGCTCACTTTGCAGCGCCAGGGACCAGGGATTGAATCCCGGCCCCGGCCCGTGCGGAACCATATGCTGAACTGGGAGCTCCCCCAGTTCAGTTCTCTCTCTGTCTCTGTCTCTGTATCTCTCTCTCTGTCAAAATAAAAATAAATAAAAATATTTAAATTTCATATTAAGGAGTGGAACCTATAGTGATGCAGCCAGAAACAGTATAACTATAAAAAAGTAATAGTTGAGCCTTAACTAGCAGAGCAACACATTTTCAAGGTTGAAGTAAAATAAAGATTGATTTATTGTAGTTCAGGACATCTATTTCAAGTCAAATAATAAATTGTGTGCTAAGACAGTATCTTACATATACATGGACTCATAAAATGATTTCATCTATATATCTTTTCTAAAATTTGCTTTAAGAATGAAGAACATTAAGCAATAGAGAAGTTATGATACAAAATGACTGGTAATAAGCAAAAAAACTAAACGGGAAAATCTGAATAATCATGTTTATGTATAAATTGCAAAAATGTTACTTAAAATTATTTAAAAAAATAATTTTGATCTAAAATATATCAAAAATTGATATGTAGCCAGGGTAAGAGCCAAAATTTAAATTTATACAGAGTAAATCAGTTGTTTTTAAATTTCTTTTAAAATTGAAGGTAACCACTAGTAGAATGAAAATAGAAGGATGATTATCTTCTAAATCAAGCTTGTCTATTCTGGGGTCCAGGACGGTTTTGAATGAAGCCTGCCACAAATTCTCAAACTTTCTTAAAACATTATGAGATTCTTTTGCGATTAAAAAAGTTTTTTTAATCCATCAGCTATCGTTGGTGTTAGTGTATTTCATGTGTGTCCCAAGTATTTCATGTGTGTCCCAAGACATTATTCTTTTTCCAGTGTGGCCCAGGGAAGCCAAAAGGTTTTATACCCTTGTTCTAAATCATTAGGGTGAGAGAGAGATTTGGGATAAAATTCCATACCAAAAGAAAATGGCTAGTATGCCCAAAAAGAAGAGAAAATGAAAAATGACATGACAATTATTACAAAGTTTAGTTCAGTTTGACATATATTTACTGAATGTTCCCTAATTGCCAATTACAATTTTAGGCACTGGAAATAGTAGTGAATAAAACAAAACAGTCCCTGCTCTCACCGAGGTTAACTTGAAGGTGTAGGGAGATAAAGATCTCAAGGAAATTAAAAATTTACATGTTATATCTCTTAGCAACAACTACTGTGGAGAAAAATAACAGAAAAGGGAAATAGAGGTGCTCTCTTGTTGGAGAATGAGGAGCTATGCAACTTTCAGTAAGTTGTTATGAAGGGCTCATTGAAAAGGTGATATTTGAGCAAACACCTGAAAGAAGGGAGCAATCCATTTTCTGGTTTGAGAGTGTTCAGGCACATGGAACAGCAACTGCAAAAGACTTGAGTTCCATACTTATGAAATAGCTTGTTTGAGGATGCTAAAAGATGCTTGGGGTTGAAAGTAGAGAAGTATAGGAAGAGGTTTGTGGTGAGTTGGGGCTAGAGGGTGGGTCGAACATGTGGTGTAAACTCTTAGGCCATTGTAGGTATTAACTTTTTTCTGAGTGTGATGAAAGGTTGTGAGTTTAGGAATGGCAAGATCTATTCTGAGAATAGAATGGGGATAGGTATAAAGACAAGAACAGAAGCAGACCATTACAAGGCTGGTTTGTACTAGTCAGCAAAAGATGGTGGTAGATTGATTGGATCATCAGTTAGACATCTAAAATGTCATAGCACTATTTGAAACAATGTTTTTGAAAAGGTAGTGATTGGAAAATATAGATGAGTGGTAAAAGGTGGGATGTAAAATTAAAAAATTTTTTCTATGAGTAGAAAAAAGTGCTAGCATTTATACTTCAGGGTAAGAAGATCTTAGATTTTTTTTGTTATATTTTGTATACTTTTCTGTATTTTCTAAAGCTTTTTATAACTGGAGAAGAAACTAAATTTTTCTTCAAAATATTTTTTTTTCATAGAACAAACAAGTGAAGAAAAAGACAGCAGAGTCAAAGAAAACACCTGCATCTACTTTAAAGTAAGTGATTCCATGATTTCATGTATGAGAATGAATTTGCATATGAATTTAAAATTCTTAGTTTTCACAACAGCATATTTAATATATTTTATCACTCTGGACACCTATTTAATTGGGGCAGTGTTCAACTTGAATTATTTTAAGTTTTTTTATATTTAAGCTTTGCATCTTTAGAAGTTTCAGAACTTAGAATTTGCTAAATTTTTCTTTTTTTAAATAGAAAAGATACAGACGCTGCCAAAGCTGTTGAAATTGTGAGTTCATCTTCTGCTAGTAAGTTGTTACTTTTTTTTGTTTTAAAGATTTATTTTATTGTTTGAGAGAAGGTGAGAGGGAGAGAAGCGGGAGGGCCCAGAGCAGTCTCCATAGCTGTACATCATTAGTTGTGACATAGTTTCATTTCACACAGGTGGATGTGGGGCCATGCTGGGTGGGAACCAATCTGGGGACCTCCTGTATGGGAGGTGAGAATCTTCGCCACCCTATCAGTGGTTACCAGTTGCACTACAGTTCAATATATGGGTTTGAACAGACCAGGGCTGGGATTTGATCACTGTACCTTGAGGTTGCAAGGCAAGTGCTCAACCTGTTGAGCTGTCCTGGCATTCCCAGTAAGTTGTTACCCCTACAAATGAGTATATTTTGTTAATTTATTGGAAACTTCTTGCAAGATGATGCTAGGAAACCATTAATTGTGCTTTAGTAGTAGGTACCCACATTGGGGCCCCTGTGTTAACTATTTACTACTAAGTAATTATGGTACCATCTCCTGGAATAAGTATAGTGACTCAGTGAGATAATGTATGAAGAATACCTATCATTGTTCTATAGTTAATAGCTGTTTAAGTTAGTTTTGCCATATCTCCCTTCTTTCAATAAACCCACAGGACAAAACAAAGTTATTTAAGATTGCTTATCTGATCTGTTTTGTTTTTGAAAGTATTCTGAAAGGCAAATAGTTAGCAGAAAGACTAAACAGAAATAGATGTTAATTATACTTATGTACTAAAAGTTGTTTCTTTACACTCAGGAATGCATTTGAAGTCTTTATGAATCTAGTTAATCAATTGTGCAGACAATTATAATAAACTTGGTTACATTTTTCTCAGCCTGTTTAGGATTTGAAATGTGGAGACAAAGAAGTTATTGCCAAAATATACCCTGTTGAGTCTAGTAAGAGTTAACAGCTAGACAGTGAAAAGACAGTGAAAAGACCGAAAAACTAAAATGAAGTATACATAAAATATATTCCGAAAGTTAAATTGTGTTTTGTATGTTGTTTTGGAGAGGCAGGTATATAGTGTTTTCTGTATTTTTATTCAGAATATATTAAGAGTCTTTGGTACTAAATCTAATATTCTGGTGACTGGGAAATTTGATTGTGTAGAGTATCTAATTTTTCCAGAGTGTTTACTTAGATACTGAAGTTTTTGAGAAGGTGACTTGGATGGCTTCTGGAGGGCAGTAAATTTTGACTAGCGTTTTAAGTACAAACATGTAAGCAGATAATATATATAGAGGCAGTAGATACTTCATACAGGGATTGGCATAATAAAGGTAACAGAATTGAGGAATCTCTTTATAGAAGGTCTTGAACGGTCATGCCAGGAAGTTTTTATTGTTAAATTGATTGGGGTGACATTGGTTGTTAACAATTACATAGTTTCCAGGTGTACAACTCTACATTGGGAAGTTTTTTAATTTGACCCCATTAATAGCATTTCTCAAAACATGTTATATGGAAGACTAATTCCTGAGAGATGTTTTGGATCAGATAAAGTTTGGGATATGTACTACAGGGTTTTTTTTCTTTGTTTAAAAAAATTCACAAAACATTCATTTTATGAAGTCATGCAGGAAAGGAACTTATTTAGCTTTGTTTAACCCTTTGTTTTCTAACTTTAACTTAGATATACCTTATTTTTGTGTGTATGTGTGTAAGACCTAGTAATAATATATTTGATGCTCCCTCCCAGAAGTGTTCTTATATTTGGGAATAAAACAAGGAATACTCATCATCACTTCTATGAGTTAACATAAATATTCTAAAACTGATAGCCACTAACCATTATACTGCAAGTCAAGAAGCATAAAATTGGAAAGTAGGATGCAACATTATTATTTGCAAAATGTATGTATGTGTGGTAGAAAACCTAAGTATGTATGGAATATCTAAAAGAATATTAAAATGCTATTAAATATAATTAGCCATTTTAAAATTGATACAAGGTTTTTTTATTATGTAAAAAGAATAACCACTTAAATGTAATGTAATAAAATACTCATTTACAATAACAAACGTAAAAACTTTGAAAAGAAATCTTTAAAGTAGTATAAGAAGCATAAAATAAGATGAGAAATTAAGTGAGAATACAGCTGAGTTTTGAAAGCCTTCCCATTACAATCTGCCTTTTTTCTTACATTAGAAACATAAATATTATGAACCCAATAAAATACCAGTAAAAATTTTTTTTTTGTTTTTTTGTTTGTTTTTGTTTTTGACAGAGAGAGAAAGAGAGAGAGAGAGAGAGAGAGAGAGAGAACTGAACTGGGGGAGTTCCCAGTTCAGCACATGGGTCTGCACAGGCTGGAGCTGGGATTTGATCCTGGGTCCCTGGCGCTACAAAGTGAGCGCTCAACCCACTGAGTCATCCCGGCTTCCCCAGTAAAAAATTTTAAAACAAAATCTTATTATAAGCTTTATACATAAAAAATTAGCACAGAATCAACAGGAAAATTCTGCAAAAGAAGGGAAATTAGGACAGACTAGCACTAACAGATGTTAAAATACATTAGAGGGATCCTGACAGTGAGGTCCAGGGATGGAATACCAGCCAGCCCCAACCCATAAAAACCCATATGCTGAACTTCGGTGCAATTGGGAATTGCTGGGATGGTGGAAAGGTTTTCATCTCCCATCCTGAAATCCCCAGTTTGGTTCCCACCGTGCAAAACCCCACATTCACCTGTGTGGAATTAAATGTATATCACAATTAATGATGCACAACTATGAAGACTGCTCTCGGCCCTCCCCACTTCTCTATCTCTTCCCCTCTCTCTCATTCTCTCAAAACAGTAAAATAAAATCTTAAAAATATATATATTAGAAAGAGAATAGTTTCATATAGTTGGGCAATTAAAAGACCAGTAGGACAGAAGAAATATTCTCTAAAACATAAAGACTATCAGTAAATCATGGCAATATTTCAAATTAGTGGAAAAGGATTCATTAAATTAACTAGCCACTTTGTAAACTTAAAGCATTTATAACATCAAAATAAATTACAAATGGATTAAAGATTTAATGTTAATATGTAAGATGGTAAAATACTGAAAAAAATATGTAGTTATTTTTTTCAATTTTAGTGGGAAGTCCTTTATCAGGAAGATATTTGACTATATAAAAAGATTTGTGCATAAGTATTTTCTATAAACTTTTAAAAAATTGTCTGTAGTATAGACTAATTTTCCTAATATATAAAGAGCTCTAATAAAGAATCAAGAAAAAAATCTCAGCAATCTAAAACATAAATTAGCAGATATTAAGATTAGGCCTCTCACAGAATATAATTATAAATATGAAAATTGATACAACTTTACTCATAGTTAAAAAAAAAAATTAAGTCATACCAGTTTCTATTTCAGATTGAAGTGCTTAATAATTTCTCTTACCGTACTGTGGGTGGAAATGGGAAAGCTCACTCTTCTGTACTACTAATGGGTTTATTAATTGGTACAACCTTTCTGGGAGACAAATTAATGTTAAAATTTAAATCTAGGCCTTTTGTGTCAGGAAGTCCATGTCTAAGACTTTATAGTTGCAGTTCCGTGCATACAAAGATGAGTAAATAATTTTTCAAAATCTTTGCCAGGTTAGCTCTTTCCTATATCTAAATGATGTTATTTGTAATGTGTTATTGATAGATTTTTCTTGTTATTTTAGCCCAAACTGGACAAGCCAAGGCATCTGTAGCCAAAGTGAATAAATCTTCAGGTATGTGTCTTATTAAGATTCTAGACATATTAGCCAACTTCAGATTATTTAAGAAGTATGTAGCAGTAGTGTTGGATTTCATGTGAGATGGTATGTGCTGAATGTGTATACTAATCTTTGAAATTTATATTCATCTAGAAATTTTGAGAAAGGACATTGAGTAAATAATGCTCTTTCCTTACAGTAATTCTCAAAACAAGATAATTTAACTGGGAAACTATTTCTCATGATGGTTTTCGGAGGTAATTCTCTACCTCTTATTGACATCTCTTTGTTTACTTTCTTTTTAAAAATAGTCCAAATAAATTATAGCACATTATGTTGTCTGTGATTTTTGTGGATTATAGTGAGTTTTAAAGTAATTGAAAATTTTTTTCTCTTTCCCCTGGAATTATTCTTCTTTTTCTTTTTCTCCCTTTTCTGTTAAATGCCAGTTAAGTCACGGTCATCTTTTTAGTGGTTAGAGATCAATGTATTAAATTCTGCCCTATAATGGTGAAAAGGGAAGGAAGCAGCCTTGAACTGGCAGATACCATTATTAATGGCAGAGCCAGAGTTTTCATGTAATAGTTTCTTAGAAGCAGTAATCTGAGATGGTCAGGGATGGCTAGAAAACTTGTTTTGAAAATGCATTTATTTGGCAAACAGCTTGATAATACTTTGATAGTAAGTTTATGGGAGTCACTGGTGGAGATTTGGGAGAGTGGGTGGTAAAGCCACTAGCTACTCATTCATCTGTTGGAATTTTCTAGATACATTTTCCTTAAACTTTGGTCTCCAGCTAGAACTAGTAAAGTGAATTAACTTGTGGTAGTAACACAGAGAAAAGTGAAGGAAATTATTTAAAGGCTCATTGGGTGGGGCTCAGGCTATTGTAATGTGACACAACTTGGGAATTACTATGAAATGACTGATTAAGTGAAAAGTTATAAGGATTGGTATTGCTCTTTTTGGGCAAAGATTAGCGTCTGTGGGATGGATTTATAAACTATTTCAATAGGTTTTGTTTGGATGTCAATTTTTATTCTTAACTTTTCAAAGCATTATCATATTCTCACAGGATCCTAGTAGGTAACTATGGCAGTTATCCCCCTTGTTTATAAATGAGGAAATGTACACAGAAATCAGTTAATGCCCCAAGTCTTAACAACTTAGCTTGGAATTCAACTTGGACCTACTGCCTTCTGTTCCAGGCCTTTTTCTCATACTATTATACCTTGCTAGTTATGAATCCCAATTTTCAGAAATAAACCTTCTATTATTCTCTGAATCGAAAGGTCTTTGGCTCTCTGGTGATCTTTTCAGTGACACTTTGGTTATCATAATCTTTATAAACATCATCTTGGAAAATAAGCAACAGCAATATACGCATATGTAAAAGAAAAGGTCAAAGCAATATAAGTATTCCTGTTCAGATAGCGCCCGCTAGAAATGAGTCAAAGTAATCTTAATGTGGCCAGACCATGATGTAGGTGTTCTTCAATGCTTTCTAATCAACTGGGAGCCAAGGAAGCAACGTCTGGGAGGCCCGAAATATAAAATACTGCTTTTGGGATCATTAAAAGCTACATGGAAACTATTTTTATATCATTGCAGTTAGTAGTTTTGTTTCTCATTGGTTTGCAGATATAAAGATTTATTTCACTTCCCTGAGTGCTGTATTTTAGTACGCCACGGGAAGGTGAATTATTTTAGTGATATTTTTCTTCCTAAAGATGTTACCATTGTTGCTAGCTGTAGAAGCTGACCTGTGCACCCAAAGATGATAGCATTTTGTTTGAATAAAAAGCCTGTCTCTCAAATATTCTTTATGATTATATTTTTTCTTGGGGGATTGTTGATACTAATTAAATAAATCAATTTTGACTACAGCTTTTGTGATTTAGGGAAATCAGTGGGTTCTGTAAAATCTGTGATAACAGTACCTGCTAACGATAATAAAGCTTCACTCAAAACAGGTAAGATTGTTGGGAAGGGGAGGTTTTCTTAAGTATATTCATAATTCTGCTTTAAAGAATATATCAAAAGTGAGTTTTAGGGAAAGCTGGGATGGCTCAGCAGGTTAAGCACTCACTTTGAAGCCCCGAGGACCGAGGATTGAATCCCGGCCCCGGCCCATGCGGATCCACATGCTGAACTGGGGTGTGCCCCCAGTTCAGTTCTTGCCGGGGCCTATGCGGGAGGCTCCTGCCCAGTTCCTGCCCTGCACAGCCCTGTGCCCACCTGTGGAGTGAAACTATATGGAAAACTAATGCTGTCAACTATGGAGACTGCTGTGGACCCTCCCCCTTCTCTCTGTCTCTCTCTGTCTCTCCCTGTCAAAGATCAATAAAAGAAATCTTAAAAAAAAAAAAATGAGTTTTAAACATATAATTTATAGTATCTAATAATATCTTGAAAAGTGTAGTTTAAAAGCGTAGTAGATACTACCTTGGTATTAAAATCTGAAACATACAGGGCTTTTAATTTCTGGTACTTTGGTCTTTGACAGTATCTCCCATTGTAGATACATTTTTCTGTTGGAATTATTTTTAACATCTACATAATCATAGGCTGCTCTGCCACTTTCCTCCTACAAATACTTTAATCTTTGTTTTCCTCATGTTTGAGTTGTCACTTCATATTACTTTCCCCTGCTTGTGCATTTTTTTCTTATGTTTGTTACTGTAAAGATTTTTTTTTTCATGTTAAAAGAATGTATTTGGGGATGCCAGGGTGGCTTAGTGGTTGAGAACTTGCCTAGCAATCACAAAGTCAGGGTTTGATTCCTGGGCCCCGCCTGTGAAACCCCATGTTCTGCACTGTGGCACAGCTGGTAACCGCCAGGATGGCTGGGCAGTTTGCGCATCCCATGCAGAAGGCCCTTGGTTTGGGTCCCACCCCGCTCGGCCCCACATCCATCTTTGTGGAATGAAACCATGTCACAACTAATGATGTACAACTACAGAGACTGCTCTGGGTCCTCCACCCTTCTCTCTCTCAGTCTCACCTTCTCTCAAAAAACAGAAAAATAAATCTTTTTTTAAAAAGTATATGTTTTTGTTATAAAGAAATATATCATGTTGACAGTAATATGATCTGTTTATTATTATTTTCCCAATAGACTAATAAATTTTAAAGAACCTTTGTAAGAATTATAAAATATTTTTTTGTGTGAGTATAATGTGTTTCTGTCATATGGATATTAAATTTGTGGCTCATTAATGTCCATCAGTAAAAATTGTACTGGGGAAGCTGGGATGGCTCAGTGGATTAAGTACTCACTTTGCAGCCCCGGGGACTGAGGATCGAATCCCGGCCCCAGCCCATGTAGACCCATATGCTGAACTGGGGAGTTCCCCCAGTTCAGTTCTCACCGGGGTGAGACCCCAGCCCAGTTCCTGCCCTGTGCAGCCCCACCCACCTGTGGAATGAAACTATGTGGAAAAAACCAATGATGTGCAACTATGGAGACTGTTCTGGGCCCTTCCTCTTCTCTCTCTCTCTCTGTCAAAAACAATAAAAATAAATCTTTAAAAAAAATAAAAATTGTATCTCAGTTCAAATTTACTTTAAATTTTATTTTTAAACAGCTTGTATTAAAAATAAATGGAAATATTTGAGCTATTTATTTGGTAATATATTAGTATAAAACACACTAAGTAACCAAACAAGTCTTTAGAATAATGGTTTATTTTTACTTTTAACAGCAAAGTCTAGTGGAAAGAAGTCTCTAGATGTCAAAAAGGCTGGCATTGTCAAAAACAAAGACATCTGTAAACCTGTGACTGTACCAGGTAACCTTGGAATATTGTCATTTAATACCTTTTCTTTAGATCCTCTTGGTCTACATTCGAAGTACATTTTGAAATAATTGCTTAAAAATCTTCAAAGGGATTGTTTTATTTTTCAAAGAGAAAGTTTATTAGCTTTGACTTAAATCTGGTCAGCTTAAGGAGACTTGAAGTGACAGAATAAACTAGCATAAATTCTTGTTTAGATTTTTTTAGTTTAATTATATTAGTGTGTTTTCTAAAGTATTAAATCAGACTATTTTATGCAGAAAACTTTGAAATAAAGACCAATATGGAAGTCAGTCATTGAAAATAGTGCTAAAGGAACTATTTCAGATACGCTAATAGAAGTTTTATTTTGTTCGCTAATATTTAAAGATGGAAAATAAAATTTTGAAGAAAACAAAGTTTTTAATTATATGTGTCATGTACATATATTTATGTATGTGTATATATATGCTTAAAGAATCTCTTTTTAATACCAGGGTCATACGTCAGTGGTTATGACTTATATATATTGACTCTTATCTCTTTATTTTATTGTCAGAAGGAATACAGCCAAATGTATTATTTAAAAGCTATAGATATTTCTGTAGCAATTTCCTACTGAAATTCTATACTATTTTCTCAGTTGTATGCATTTTCATGTTGTTACTATTTAATACATTGAGAGATATTCATAAATATATGCACATGAATTCTTGTTTTGTTTGTGTCTTTAGAAACTGCTTTGGTGGCCACAGAAAATGAAACAATTAACAAGGTCAGTTATTGTAGTTGTTTTTTTTATCTTAAATTTTGACACAACATATACTGTATATGTGTTTATATTTATTTACTCTTTTTACTATGATCCCACATAAAAGATGTATAGAATTTGGCATGTCGAAAGTATACTGGTTATTTGTAACTTTTTTTTTTTAAGATTTAGTTTACTATTTGAGAGAAGATGAGAGAAAGAGAGACAGACAGAGACAGAGAATGGGGGAGAGTCCAGAGCAGTCTCCACAGTTGTACATCATTAGTTGTGACGTGGTTTCATTCCACACAGGTGGATGTGGGGCTGCGTGGGGCAGCAACTGACCTGGGGGCCTCCTGCATGGGAGGCAAGCACCTTCGCCACCAAGGCATCCCAGCAGCTACCACCTGCACCGCAGTTCCAGCATATGGGTCTGCATGTGTGGCGCCAGGAACTGAACCCCAGACCTCACGATAGCGAGACAAGCTCTCAACACCTGAGCTATCCCAGCATCCCCTATTTGTGGCTCTTAAAGTATGGTTTGAGTTCAAACACCTTGAGCTGCAGAGTAAGTCACAAAAGTTTAGGAACAGGTTATCAATAAATGTACATGTTTCTGAGGATTGCTTTTTACTGAGAACAGAATGTTCGGCCACATGGGTTTTTGAATAGTGAACAGGTTGTAAAATTAGAACCAATGGAATCTTTTTCTTTTTTCCTATAGGCAAATGGGACATATGTTGATATTTAGAATACTAGTTGTTCTTTGTGTTTTTAGAGGAGTGTGTAAGGTGTGCAATTTTATTGGAAGGGCATAAAGTCTACTTTATTGTTTTTCTGTGGTTTCATTTGTCATGAGTATAAAAATGTCATTAATTTACACTTTACTGTTTAAGATCTTGAGATCATTCAGGTGCTAAGTATAAGTTTAGTTTTGACTGGTAGATCCATTCTCCAAATGGTAAATACATGTCTTAAATTCTATTTTGTTTTAGGAAGAATATTTTAAAGCACTGATATAGTATTTTAGATTTGCTTAAAGCACTTTCAAAGGAACCATTTATGAACATAGTGTGCTTGTTAAAATTTTCAACTGGTTTATAAAAATTATAACTTCCCATATTTTTTCCAAAAGAAAAGTTACAAGTTGCTGAATGTATCATTGTATACATTTGGGTAATTCCCCAACATTTGCTAAAAGAAAAACTGACATTGATTGAAGGAGTCATCTTGAAGAATAAAATAGATCTGAGGGAATTGACTGCAGAAATGAAAGTATTTACTTTGTAGTGGGAATTGGGTTATGGGTTAAGGATCCAAAGAGACTAGGTAAGCTTTTTTATATTACCTGAAAAATGATTATTTAATACAGTAAGATAAAAAGATATGCACTAATTTGGAACTTGGAGATGTTAAGATCATAATGCTAGAAATAGCAAGAGCAGGTGAAAGGAAAGAGTTGTAGTCAGACACAGGTACGCTTGTGTTGTTTTTTTTTAAATATTTTTTAAAGATTTATTGTTTTTGACAGAGAGAGAGGGAGACAGAGAAGGGGGGAGGGTCCAGAGCAATCTCCATAGTTGTACTGTATAATTTTAGTTGTGATGTGATTTCATTCCACACAGGTGGATATGGGGCTGCACAGGGTGGGAACTTAACCAGGGGTCTCCGGCATGTGAGGCAAGGTCCTTTGCCTCCAAGCCATCCCGGTGGTTGCCAGTTGTGTCACAGTTTAGCCATATGGGGTTGCACAGGCAGGGGCTGGGGCTGGGAATCAAACCCTGGACCTCACAATTGCAAGGAAGCACTCAACCTCTGAGCTATCCTGGCATCCCCCAAACTTCTGTTTTTAAACTGTATTTTTAAACAGTGGTTGAAAAAAGAGAGTGAAGACCTTGATTCGATGACCAGGTGGTATGATTGAAATTATTCTGTGTGCTTGAAGAGAGAAAATTTGCATTTTGGTTTTAACTTGAAGTTCAGAGCCTTCAAAATTGATCAAATTTAGTAGTATTAATATTAAATGCATTTTAGGGGAAGCCGGGATGGCTCAGTGGGTTGAGCGCTCACTTTGCAGTTCCGGGGACCAGGGATCGAATCCTGTCCCCGGCCCTTGCGGACCCATGTGCTGAACTGGGGGCTCGCCCAGTTCAGTTCTCTCTGTCTCTGTATCTCTCTCTCTCTCTCTTTCTCTGTCAAAAACAATAAAAAAAAAATGCATTTTAAATACTAACGTGATCTGCTGTGTAAGTAAACATAAAAGCAGTTAAAGAAATTTTAATGTCAACTCTTAAATTTGTTTTGAAGGAAACAGAGGAAATGTGTTTGGTACTCATTTCTAATTTGCCAAGTAAAGGATATTCTATAGAAGAAATTTACAACCTAGCAAAATCATTTGGTGGTATAAAGGATATTTTGATTTTATCTTCTCATAAAAAGGTAAGAGTTGATAATATCTCTTGTCTGCAAGCACATTTTGAAACCAATTAAGTTCACAAAGAAAGTTTCAAAGCAGCACAACAAAATAACCTTTTTTAAACTAAGAAATTTTAAAACTAAAACATAGATATCTCTTATTTTATATTACTCTAATCAGACATACTTTTAAGTTTTAATGATGGGGAGCAATTGCTTACTAATGTGTCAAAAGTTTTGCTCAGAATTTTAGTTCATAGTAAATGCTTTATATCCTTAATATGTTAATACAGAATTTTTAGAATGAGTTATAGAATTTTGCAGACCACTTTTTTACTAGTAATTTTCCTGTTTTGCTAGTAATACTCAAATGGTAAGTTACCATTTTTAGACTCAGACGAAACCTAGGTTGGTTTGTATGTTTTAAGTGTTCTGTGATAAATATGTATTGCTTTTGTAATTTTAAAACAAAACAAAATGTAAATAATAAACTAAGTGTGGAAGCTATTTTAAAGAAAGTGAGGTTTCAGGAAAGTTCAAATAGTGGACATAACAACATTAGAATGGTGGGAAGTTGATGGGTTTTTTTTTTAGATTTTCTTTTGCGAGAAGATTAGAGAGAGAGAGAGAGACAGAGGGAGAGAGAGACAGACAGACAGACAGACAGACAGAGGCAGAGGCAGAGGCAGGAAGGAAGAGGGCCCAGAGCAGTCTCCATAGTTGTACATCATTAGTTTTTTTTGGCATAGTTTCATTCCACACAGATGGATATGGGGTTTCATGGGACGGTACCAAACTGGGGACCTCCTGCATGGGAGGCGAGAACCTTCACCACCATTCTGGTGGTTACCACTTATGCGCCTCAGTTCAACATGTGAGCTATCCCAGCATCCCCAGAAGTTATGTTCTTATAGTAGAAAATAGTTGATTACCGGAGGTCTTTGAGATTATAGTAGGATATATTTTTGATGGTAATTAGAGCCAGTGTGTTTAATAAAATAGAGTAGGAGAGGAGAGTTAGTACGTGAGTTATATGCAATTTCACAGTACGTTAAAATTATTTGAATGGGTGCACAACTTTGTAAATATTTTTAAAACCATAGGATTACATACTTAAGCTGCTGAGCTTCATAATATATAAATTATATATATTATATATACCGTATTTTCCGGCATATAAGACGACCAGGCGTATAAGACAACCCCCTAATTTTACAGTTAAAACATAGGTTTAGGCCTATATTCGCTGTATAAGACTACAGCCTCGGAAGTGGGGGGTAGTCTTATACAGCGAATATAGGCCTAAACCTATGTTTTAACTGTAAAATTAGGGGGTCGTCTTATACGCCCAGTCGTCTTATACGCCGGAAAATACTGTATATATTTTTAAGATTTATTGTTTTGAGAGAGGGTGTGAGGAAAAGGGGGTTTATTTTAATAAAGCTGTTTGTTAAAAGCAGATTATTTGCTTTGGCAACAGATAAGAATGAAGTAATGCATTTTTAATATAAAAAATGTGATGATAAAATAGGAAAAAATTGTAGGAATCTGAGAACAAGTTAATTCAAATTCACACTTTACATCAAATTATAAGTAGATAAAGTGTGGAATCTATATAAAGAAAAATCTAGATTATTATCTCTCCAGTTTTGACTAGAGTTGGATAGGATTATTAACTATTTGGAGATTCAATACTTTCCTAGATATTTAGAGAAGTATCAGAGTCAATTATTTGTAAAATTAACATGAAAGCAAAATGGAAATAAATGTAAAATATCTGTGTAAAATGAAAAAGCATTCATGTCTACATTATGCTATAAAATAATAAAAATTTTAATAAATAAATTGACAGATAACAAAAACAGCTCATTTTTTAAAAGAGTAGCAACTTAAAGAATTATATGGATAATTTCTATCTCCTCATAAACTGTCAAATTTCTTTGCTTACCCAGATATGAAAATTAAAACCAGAATGTATGGAGCTATAATTCCACCCCTATGAAAACAACAGAGTGAAAAATAATGATAATCATTATACTTTTCTTTGGTTCATTTCTCATATTTCTCATATTTTGATCATTAAATATATTTACATTTTCATTAAATGTCTTCTACATGCTTGACACTGTTCTAGGTACTAATGATTCAGTGATAAATAGGATTTTCTTTAATGTCACGTACTTGAATGTCCTGTCTTTCTCTTAAATGTTGCCTTATGAGTTCAGTTATTTATTTTTTGCATATGGTTGTAATATTCTGATTCTGAAATTTATTGGCCTCATCATTTTGAAGAATACATTTTTTATCTTAAAAATATTTACTAAGTTGTTCAATTAATTGACTCCTAAATATTAAATATTTTCAAGAAAAATTAACATAAATAAGGCATTTATTTTTTTCATTTTTGTAATTTGTTTTAAAAGGCAATTATAGAAATAAATAGAAAATCTGCAGATTCTATGGTAAAATTTTATACCTGCTTTCCAATATCAGTGGATGGAAATCAACTCTCAATAAGCATGGCTCCTGAAAACATGAATGTAAAAGATGAGGTAAATAATAGATTTACCATCCTTTTTATTAAAATTATTTATCTGATTTATTGTAGGCTGTTGTGTTTTCTCATTTTCTTCTTTGGTTCACATGTTTTCGCTCCGACGGTGAAAAAGCTTCTTTCTGTCCCTCTGCCATCTGTTATCCCACTGTTTCAGAGTTAATTTCATATTGAGGGAATCCTTTTCCTTGTGTATGTATGATTGGAAGAAATGTTAAAAACTACTGTCTATAGAGTACTGTCTGTACTCTTTTATCTCTGCCATTATTTGTCATACAAACTAGAATCCCAGAGGTTATCTTTAAATTTTTTCTTTTATTTTCTCAGTGCATCACTAGGTCTTGTCTCTTCGAAATCCTATTTGAAATCCTAAATGTTTCTGGAGTTTGTTGCCTGTTTGTATCATCCAGCATTTTCTCACCTCTTACAAACTCCTATTAAAGTAGTTCTGTATATCTTCTGCCCTCAGTTTTGTTTCCCTCAAAACCTTTCTCCATAAAGCCATGAGACTGACGTCAAATTCAAATTATTCAAAGTCATCTGCTTTAGAAACCGTGTGGCCTACTATCAACTGCAAAGAAGCATGAGGCAGAGATGTTAGAGCAAGGTAGAAATCCATATAATTTGAAAGTGCCTTCCACTGAGAATCACTTTAATGTGATGGAATTGCTGGGATATTTTTATACTTGTCACAGTGGTGGTGTAAAGAAAAATAAATTGAAGAGCTGTAGTCTCATAAGATAAAGTTCCTTTCTTGTACATGTAATCTTTCCATTAGCTAGTCTGCCAGCTTTGGCATCGTTGTCTCATGCCACTCTTGGCTGCTTTATAATTCAACAGCACCGAATTGCTGTACACTTAATACACTGTGATGTTTTTTTAATAAGCCTACATCTCTATCCTTTCTCATCCCCCAATTTGCGTAGTTAACATTTTGTTTTATAATTTGAATTCTCCTACTGTCTTCCAAATTTAATCTTATCCTTATATATGAATTTGAGTGTCCTCTCCAAAATGATACCATCTTATAAATCTTTAATGTGCTTAGGGGAATAGGATAAATTAAGGTGTATGAGCAGGGTAGGACTTACATAACTTGTTTAGGAAGAGGGAAAGCTTTTGGAAGGTACAGACCTTTTGCTAACTCTTCATTTATTTAGTTATTTTTTATGGATATTTGTTTAATTTTTGTTAACACTTCATTTTAAAGATAAGTACTTAATGTTTTCATATAAATTACTTTATTATAAATCTTGACTAATTAAATATATGAATTAGGAAGAGCTTACACCTTCAACCTTGATCTATTTTGCTTTTCTAGGAAGCTGTGTTTACAACCTTGATTAAAGAAAGTGATCCAGAAGTGAGTTTTGCATTAACTGCCTTTACACACTTAATTTATAGAAACATTAATTGGTTTATTCACCTGTTAGAAATTAAAAGAAACCATAATACTAATTTTAAAATATCGTTTTTAAATGGGTCTTCTCTTGGTAAAAATAAGAAATAAAGGGTGATGGTAGTTCCTGGTGTGAACCTGGTGGGAAATAATTTCCAGATACCGGAGCCATATTAAATGGCCAAATAGGTCAGTACCTATCTGAGGATGTTTTGGGTAAATACTAAGTCGGTAATAGTAAGATTATACTTCCTGTTTTAGTGTATTGATTTACTGATTATGCTACTCTAAAACTAAGACTTTGCTATCTTCACCCACATGATCATATTTTTAATTTTCAGAGAGAATCACTTGACCTGAAAAACTTAAGTTACTAGTAATCTGTTTTATAGTTCAATATTTAAACTGTGTTTTTCTTTTTCTATGCTGTCTCTTAAAAAAACAACAACAACAAAAAAAAAACTACAGGCAAATATAGATAAAATTTACAATCGATTTGTGCATCTTGATAACTTACCAGAAGATGGACTTCAGTGTGTACTTTGTGTTGGACTTCAGTTTGGAAAAGTAGATCACCATGTATTCATGAGTAATAAAAACAAGGTAAGAAGGGCCCTCCTATTTTAGCTGTATGTTCTGTAGAGAATATATTCTTTTTTTTTATTACTGTAAATTTATTGGAGTGACATTGGTTAAGAAAAATTACATTGTTTCTAGGTGTACAATTCTGCATTACACTGTCTATACATTGCACTATGTGCTCACCTCCCAAGAATATATTCTTATGATCTGCAACTTCTAATTCAGCTTCTGAACTGAAGCACCTATGAACATCATTCAACCTCTTAGTAGAATTATGATGACAAGCGTATTTTCCCTTGGGCTGTGACCAAAAGGAAGAGATGATTGATCTCCCTCCTGAGAACTTCCAGTTTTAAGGGGAAATAAGACTTAAATAAGGAAGAATGGTAATATAGTGCAAAGGGTAAAGTTTAGACTTGAGTTCATCTACCCTTCACTATCTTTGTATGTTGGTTATGTTGGTTTACACTTTTAGTTCATGTTTTTAAACTGAGAGAGTGTTACCAGGTATTTTCAACATTCTTTTCAGCCATAAAACACATAGTTAGGTTTCCTTTTTTTTTTTTTTTAATGTGGAAAGAAATACAAAATGACCTTGCTTTGGCTGCTTTTCTGTTTTTTTTTATTGTTTCTTTTTTTAATATATATTTTTTTATTGTTTTTGACAGAGACAGAGAGAGAGAGTTACAGAGACAGTTACAGAGACAGAGAACTGAACTGGCAGCACTCCCCAGTTCAGCATATGGGTCCGCATGGGCCGGGGCCGGGATTCGATCCTGGGTCCCCGGTGCTGCAAAGTGAGCACTTAACCCACTGAGCCATCCCAGCTTCCCCTTCTTTTCTTAAAAGAAATTAATTTCTTTACATTTGCTATGCCCTCTGTGTTTCATATTTAGATATATGTTCATTAAAAGTAGATTTTTTTTTTTTTTAATTGTAGACTTTTTTTTTTTTAATTGTTTTTGACAGAGAGAGAGAGAGAGAGATACAGAGACAGAGAGAGAACTGAACTGGGGGAGCTCCCCAGTTCAGCATATGGTTCCGTACGGTCCGGGGCCGGGATTCGATCCTCAGTCCCCAGTGCTGCAAAGTGAGCGCTTAACCCACTGAGCCATCCCGGCTTCCCCTTTTTTTTTTTTTAAAGATTTATTTATTGTTTTGACAGAGAAAGATACAGTCAGAGACAGAGAGAAGGGGGAGGGCCCAGAACAGTCTCCATAGCTGCACATAATCGGTTTTTCCACATAGTTTTACTCCACAGGTGGGCGGGGCTGCACAGGGCAGGAACTGGGCCGGGGTCCCGCTCCACTGAGAACCGAACTGGGAGAACTCCCCAGCTCAGCACATGGGTCCGCACGGGCCAGGGCCGGGACTCGATCCTCGGTCCTCGGGGCAGCAAAGTGAGCGCCTAACCCACTGAGCCATCCCGGCTTCCCCTCAAAGTAGATTTTGATCAGCCTTATATTATCTAAAAAGGTAGGGTTTCATAAGCAAGTTTGCAATATTTGCTTTATAGAAAGTACCTAGTTTACCAGTAACTATTAATTTCTTTGACATGCTTCTGATATGTAGATCATGTTTGGTACTTTAGAAATAGTGACCTAATTTGGAAGGGAGATAATAAATACCATAAGGAATTCTGAACCTTTACTTTAGACATTTTTAATTTTCTTGTTTTAAAAGATATGTAGCATCCTTTTCAATTTGCATTGACTTTGCAACCTTTTAAGTATGATTTCTCTTGTATACTTTGAAATAAAGAATTAACCTTACCTTTGTTTGTAATCACATATTTGAAGTCTGGAGAAAAATATATTCATACTTTTTTTTTTTAATATATTTTTATTTATTTATTTTTATTTTTGACAGAGAGAGATACAGAGACAGAGAGAGAACTGAACTGGGGGAGCTCCCAGTTCAGCATATGGTTCCGCATGGGCCTGGGCCGGGATCCGATCCCTGGTCCCTGGTCCCCGGTCCTGCAAAGTGAGCGCCTAATCCACTGAGCCATCCTGGCTTCCCCTATATTCATACTTTTAAAAATTTTTTTTATAAGTTTTTTTATT
>PVKE010007041.1:0-52066 GCA_004027555.1 Craseonycteris thonglongyai | reverse complement strand
AGCCTCTTTGCAGACATGATGACAGGATCACTGGATAGTAGGTGACTTTACAAGGTGGGTGGGAGTTGAGGAAACTTTATTTCAGCGGGAGCTAGGGTCCTAGACACCCCTCCAAGTCATCTGAAAATGGAAACCAGAAATCCCCTGGTATTTTCCCAAGAAATTTAAGACATTATTCACAGGGGAGAATTAGTAAGTATAGGATAAAGAAAATGACAGGGCAGGGTGCGCCTTCAATCAGGTGAATCCCGGAATGGAACTATAGCAGCCTCTACTGGCAGTTCATGGGTATCACTGTGGAGAGGAAGGGAGAGAGGGAGGGAAGGAGGGAAGGAGGAATGGAGGGAGGGAAGGAGGGAGGAAGGAAGGAACTGGGATCTTGTTGAGGGTTGGGACAGAAGGCAGCTTCAGTTTGGGAAGTGTTAACTTTCACCTAATTCAGACTGAACACAAATGAAGGCAAATGCCTGTTTTTATATTATTCCAGAGAAAAGAGGAAGCTCTATCGGTACAAAGATACCCAGCAGGTGTATGTGGAAGTGGATGTCCCAATGTGTACTCATGTTAATGTGGATGTCCCTAGCCACCAGAGCATTGCACCAGGGTCTGCAGCTTTAGAAAGAGGTCAAAGTACCTGTATTTTTAATAATTTCTTGACATGGTAAAAGAACTTTACATTACAATCCAAGGGTGGTAGGGTGAGGAGGGGGAGCAAGGAGAACAATCCAACAAACAAAAAAAGAAACTGAGAAATGCATGGTGGGAGGAGGGAAGGGTTTTATCTGGAAGAGATCTGGAGGCTGGGCAGGGGTATTGCCCAACTAAAATGCAATTGGTTTGTTACTGAGTACTATTCATGGGAAGCAAGCATCCTGACTCCTTCTCTATAGCATATTGGGAGTAAAAATGATGCATCCAGGTAGAAATATAATTAAGGGTTGGAAGACTGAGACAAGGAAAGAATTAAGTCAGAAACCGACACCGAGAAAGCCACTGGCAGGCTGACTGCAGTTATCAACTCCCCAGTAGTGGGTAGAATAAAAAAATTGGGGGAAATCGCTGGAAGATGAGAGATAGGAGGCAACTCTTCTATGGTTTTGACTTGCTCAGATTTCCACATACACACAATGTGTACATGCATATACACATAAGTAATTGCTTTCCCCAGAAGCACAATATTATAAATAAAATATATTTCCCAAAGGGAAAGCCCACCCAGAGCAGCAGTATCTGGCTCTCACAGTTGTAGGCCTCTCCACCCCAATTTACAGCTGGACTGGAAAGAGGCCACCAGGAGCCAGAGGACTGCCCTTTGCAATAATGCCCAAAAGGGCCCAAGTCACAGAGAATGGAGCCTTCCCTGGTCCTCCTTGCTTCTCACCTCTTGGTTCTCTAATTCACCAGCCTCCAGGCATCAAGAGGCTACAGGATCAGGAGAAAATGGGCACCGGTGGATGACAGCTAAGACAACTATCACCTTCTGGACAGTGTGTGTGTGACAGGGTTTGGGGAAGGGTGGGAGGATGTCAGGTAACAGAGAAGGCAGATTTGTGCATGTCTGTATGTGTGTCTATCACGCACATATGTGTATGTGAAAATTCTAGTTATAAAAGCATCTAAATGAGCTAGGGATTTATCTAAAAGGTCTAAGGTGTTTCTTGTCATGATCAGGTTCAAGAAGGGATGTATGTAAATGGAAAACCCAATGTCATCATCCCAACAACTGTGGCAGGAAGAATCCAATGTCCCACAGTGGCAAGAGACACTAACATAAGAAAGGAGCTGGTACCCTCCCCTGACCCAGATCCTAAAAAACAAACAAACGAATAAACAAGAAAACATCTAGCACTTTCCTTTGGGTACCCTCAGCTTCTAACCAATTAATAATCAAAAGGAAGAAAACACAAAGCCCAAGACATAGGATGGGTAGAGGAAGTGAAAGAAAACGCAAGAATTCCTGTGCCAACATCCTGTGCACATAAACATGGAGGTTCTCCAAAAATTAGGTGCGGTTGGGCGTGGGATATTAGGAAAAGGAAATAGAAGAGTTCCTGAGGCCTGAAAAAAGAGGTAAACACGTCACAGAACTACATGAGAGTTTCATTAGACTCTAACTAAAAACAGAGAGAGGTGTGATTACTATTTCCAGCCAGTTTCCCCATCACGATAGTCATGTAACAAACCAAGGCAATGTCGGTCTTGAGCCAGACTCACAGAGTCCCCTGGCCCTGGCCCTGGCCTCAGTATAGTGTCTCTGCATTGCTGCTCCGGGGCCGTTTGATCTTCTCGATATTTTTCAGGATCATGTCATGTAGAGTAACCTGAAAGAGATCAAGGAATCACACATCTGTTCTACCCCTACTTCAATAAAAAGACTGCTCCCCACCAAATACCCAAGCAATCGGTCACATAATCTCAATCTCACTCATTTGAATCTGAATTCAGGGTGGCTGCCCTATCTCTTATCCCCCAAAATGGGTATTCCTGGGTCTGGTAACAACGTTTATTGACCTTATCATGCGAAGTTTTGCACTGGCTCCTTTATTGTGTTATCTCACTCGTTTTTAAAAAAACATCTTTGTGCAGTAGATCCTCTAATAGAAGTTCCATTTTAGAGGTGAGGAAACTGAAGTCTGAGGTTAAACAACTTGCCCAAGGCCACATTACAGATAGTTGATTATAAACATAAGTCTGTCATCTTTGCCCATATACTATATTGCACTCCTTCCCATCCAAGTAAAAGAAGGGAAATACCCAGCTAAATACTGTCAATGATTTCATAGTTCTCAACACTTGGTTGATGAGCAGAATTTTATCTCTGCCCCATATAGTGGCAAGAAATTTATCATCAGAACTAAGAGAAGCCAGGACACTGTGGGCAGGGGCTGAGGTTACTTACATATTGATTCCTTAGTTCTGATATGATGAGGCGAAGGCTGATATACTCTTTCTCATCAATCTCTGTCACGGTGCGGCGATAGTCCTCCTGAAAGAAGGGGCAGAGAAAGGCTAGTTCCCAGGTCTTGCTGTCCACAGACTGCAAGTCTCTTCCCCAGTAACAGTCACTCCTCCCTATCCTACCACTTCCACCCTCAGGCCACAAAACCCTTACTTACCACATGGGGATATTTAGCTATTTTAGAAACCAATTTGGCTCTTGTAATGTAATATCTGGAAGTAGAGAGAAGAAGAGGAAGCTGCAGGAGACCCTGGACAGTGCTTACCACCTCACCAGCGCCCAATTCCTGGACCAAGCCCAAGCAGCCCTACCTAGAAATCTGGTCCAGATAAGATGCAGCTTCACTCTCAACAGTCCTTAATTCTGCAACTGTCTCTTCCTGGAAAAACAAAACAAGAGTGAGTCAAAAGTCACTTCCACATCACCCCACAGAAGACCAAAGAGAAAGGGAAAACAGATAATAAAGCAGGTGAGATCAAAATATCTTCTAAACCTTCCTCTACAGTGTATAATGCAAACACATTACCTGAATGGACACTCCAAAGTTGTTCCCATCTTCTATCCTAGGAATCAGGAGCTGTACCCACATTTTGACCTGGAGAGTGAGGAATCAAAATATATATATATATATATATATGAGGACCATGGCTTTTTCTGCTAATGTCATGAAACATACAATTCATGCTGCTGGGACCAGATGCCAGGAGCACAGGAGCCAAGATACTCAGACTCAGTCTGCCAATACCCATATCACCTCCATGCCTCCAGCCCCACCATCCATCACTTTTCATAGCCAGTTCAAGCCAGACTGTTTGAAGTCAGCTCATAGGTCACTAGCCTCTGCCTCACCGTGTTGCATTTTTCAATCAGCAGCCGGATCTCAGGTTTCACTTTCTCAATAATGTCCACCAGCTGCTGGTTGCTTTTTAGCATCCCATTGGGCATCACAAACACCTTGGTTCCTGGCAGGGACATGAAGAAGGCCAAATAATTGGGGTGGGGGCCAGGATATACCATCTGTCACCTTTCTCTTTTTCCTCAGACCCATGAGATGCCATGACCTCTGCCTTTTGTCTTTCACAACCCTATCTACAAACCATGACACCACCAACACAATAAAAAAGAGAGAATGTATGGATTAACAAATGAGTGTCTAAAGTATGCACAAAAACTGAAAACAAGGAAATTAAAATACGCTCTAAAGACTTAACATAACAACTCTAGTAGACTCTGTTAATTGGAACTCAAGCAACTGGCAAAACATTTTACTGGTTGCTTGAGAGTGTCAAGTTAACTGAGAGTCTACATTACTGAAAAGAAAAAATAACATAGACTGGGACTTCTGTGGAAAATCTGCAATGTAGCCACTCCTAATCTCTCTCCTTTGGCAGTTCACACAAAATCAAACCCTACCTGTTTACTGGAAAGTTAAGTTTAGATTGCTAAATAATGACCACGTTTGGAAGATTTGGGAATGGTAACTCTGGGAAATAAAATCAGATCCTGCTTCCAGGCCATGAGAATTCCAGATCCATCCAATTCTCAAGGCTTCAAGCCAGGGAGGTGGGTGGGATGGGGTGAGGTGGGCTAGCTCTTACCTTGGAAGGCCTCTTCACATTCATCCAACCTTCGCTTCTTATAAGTGGGCTAAGGATACAAAGAGACAGGAATAGTTTCTGAACACTCACATCTCTATCACAAGTTAACTTCAAACAAGTTTAATCCCTTCTTTGACCCCAATAGGTTATCTTATTAATTTATGCACAACTTACTAAGCACATACAAGGCTTTAAGAAAAGGTTCTTGCCACAAAAAAACTTACATTCTAGTTGACAAAACCAACCTTTCAAGAAATATTACCACAGTAAAAAATGAGGGGAAATGGGTGGATACTATAAACAATAGAAGAAAAAAAAATTCAATGCAGGATAAAGACAATTAGGGGAATATGTACAGATCTGCTAGTTCCAAAGAAACATTAATATGCAATCAATAAACACATATTTAGCACCTACTATGTACTAGGAACAATGCTAGGTGCTAGTGATACAAAGATCATTAAGGCAGTTTTTGCTTTCCACAATTACAAGTCCTATCAATGACAGTAATACAGACAATATAGTTGCATTGGTTTACAGAATGTGGACATACTAGGTACTAAAGATGCACAATAAAGACAGGGACTGCAGTTTTATATCAAGAAAAACTACTCATCCCATAAGACTCAGGACATTAAAACAGGTAAGAAAAGTCTTGCTTAGAGCCATCACGGCAAATAAGATAATCTGAGGGAACTTGTAGCTACTACTAGTCTTACTTGAAACTCACTCTAACACAGAGTAGCATTAGCAAATTCATCCCATGCTATAAATGAAAATCAGGGTCTAAAGGGGGTATATTCAAGTCATCATGTCTGTGAGAGCCATCACTCCTAGATGCAAATTCCACTAGCTCTTTTGTACATGCTCAAACTCACCAGAAAATACAGGACCTACTACTTCAGAACACAAAACATAAATATAGGCCACTTACACCGTCCAGTCCATCATGGCTATTGGTGAGAAGAATGGGGTCAGGGACAGGGAGATTCATATCTGAGTGGATCTGAGTTAGGTCATGGATATTTAGGATTGGTTCCTGAAAGACAGATGCCCCCCCAAACCCGTCCCAACATTAGTCTTTTCAAGATGAACAAAGAATTTGAAGATCAAGAAATGAGAGTGCTTTATAGCACAAAACAAACCAGGATCAACACATGATTGTCCCATTTGACAGAAAGACCAGGGCCAAAAAAGGAAAGGGTCTCTCACCTTCAAAAAACTATCAAGTTCTAACAACTTCTTTGGGAAAAAATTTGCCACCAAGTCTTCTGCCTAAAGATGAAGAAAAATACATTAATAATGGTGGAACAGTTTCACTCTACATTCACCTTTCCTTTGGGAAACTCCCAACTATTAGCCAACACTCATTTTTCTATTTATTTCACTCACCTCACTTGTAATCCGCTCCCTGAAAGAATCAACCTAAAGTTAACAAGAGAGAAATTCAGTAAGAACAAGTCAGTACCTGGCAACAGAGATATGGGCAAGTTAGGGAAACCCAAATCTAGCCCTCTTCCCCTCACCTTGTAATTGTAATGAGAAGCTGAGAGGCCCCCAGACTGCAAGTACTTTATTTTTTTGAGGACCCATTTCTCCATCTCAGGAGAAGGAAGCAGGGCTTGAGGTCAGCACCCGCCTATCTTTCCTCCCTCCCTCCCTGTATCTGAGGCTGTCTGGGTTTGAGAGCAGACAAAAGACAAGCAGATAGGGGAGGTGTGTGCTCACAAACGTGCCAACCCCCATCCAGACCTAGCCTACGACATGAGACAGGCCTGACGCCAATGGCAGGGGGCAGCGGCAGAGTCCGGAGGTGGGGACGCTGCTGCACTGGGGAACATCCAGCTGTCACGAGCATAAAGCACTGAATCCACCACGTGTCCACAGAAGTCTCCCCGGGGCTCTCCATCAACAGATGAGGTACTGGAGGCCACCCTATATTGTCCTTTCCCCCGAAGCCGGCTCCGGGAGTGGGGGGTGGGCTGAGCCGAGCGGAAGCTCAGCGCTCATGTCCCCAGGGAGACAAAGACGCCATGGGGTATGGAGAGCCGGTCAGACTGCTCGGGGATCAAACCGAGAGGTAGGGAGGCCCGGACCGGTGCCGCTACCTTGAGCTTCACTTCCTGATCCACCTTCAGCAACGAGGCCATTGCCGGGCCGGGCCGTGTCCGCTTCGCTGGAGGCCGGAGGCGCTGTGGGCTCCGGGGAGGGGGTCAGAGGGACGGGAGGAATCTCGGCTGCCCTCGGGACGCGGCCGCCCTGCCTGGCTCCCTCGCTGCTCCTTCGCTCGCTCGCTCCCTCCCTCCTTCCCTCTGTGCCGTGTGCCCGCCCGCCTGCTGCCTGCTCGCTCTCCTGCTCGCCCTCCCGGCTTTCGCCGCTCACGACGGAAGTTGCATCACAGCTAGTCGCCGGGCTCCAGAGAGGAGGAGCACGTGCTCCGCGCAGCCGCGCTGAGCTTGGCTCCGGGCGCCGCGGCCCGGCCCTTCGCGCTCGCGTTTCTGTACCTGGTAAGCGGGAGGAGACAGGGAGGGTTGTGGAGGCTGGTTGACTGAGAACGGAGTTTCAGAGAGGCTCGAGAAGTGCTTGGCTCTGCTCCCGGCACTCTGAGCCGCTGCCGCTTTTAGCGCCGGACCGACGCCGCCGTCGGGCCCCAATGACGTCAGACCCAGGAAGTCGGCGGCCCCAGCGCTTGGTTCGGGGGTCTAGACTGCGATTCCCGCTACCTCCTCCTGTTGGCCGTAGCTCTAGTGTGGAGCCAAGCAGAAGACAAGTTCTGTTGTAGCAGGCTTCCCCACCTTTCTCCGCCATTTATTCTCATACACGTTCAGACCTCAGAAATCAGCGGCCTTACGGGCAAGTTGACGCCCAGAGTGGGCTAGGCTGCACAGTGATTCCCGTAAATCCTGGACCACAACCCAAATCTCCTGACTTCTAGGACAACGTTGTATCCATTTTCCTAATGGAAGGCAGAGACTGTAGCTCTACACTCATTCATTCGGTCTGTCTCTTAACATTGGTTATTTTGCTCAATGAAATGGGCCAGGACACTGCTAGGCTCTGGGACAATACTGGCTCAGAGCCTAGACATATAATGAGTCACTTATGTAAGTTATAATCTAGTAGCCACATGAAACAGTAAAACAGGTGAAATTAATGTTAGTCATGTGTTTAACTCATTTTATTCAAATAGTATTGCAACATGTAATCAATATAAAAACATTTATAAGACTGTATACATTATTGTTGGATACTAAGTCTTTGAAATTTGGCCATGTCACCACTAATGATGTATAACTGTGGAGACTGCTCTGGGCCCTCCCCACTTCTCTCTCTCACCTTCTCTCAAAAACAGTAAAATAAATCTTAGAAAAAAAAAATTGGCGTAAATTTTACACTTAACTGCACATCTCAATTCAGCCACATATGACTAGTGGCTCCTGTATTAAACAGTACAGCTCTGGGAAATCAAAGGTTTTCCCAGTCTCATAAGGCTTAATACTGGGGAAAGACCAGAAAGTAAACTGACAACATAATTACAGAATTTGGTAAGTGTTAGGAAACAAAGGAGTGATATAGAGAATATACCAGGAGTCTTTTAAATAGAATGGCCAAGGAAGGTCTCTCAGATGAAGTGATGATTACACTGAGATCTAAAGGATGTAAAGGGGTTAGTTAGCTTGGGAAGAGTAAGGGGATGAGCCTTCAAAGGTATAGGTGCAGCACAGGCAAATGCCCTGGGGAAGGAAAGTGGTCCTATTGAAATTGAAAGACCAGTGAGCTGGGGATAGGAATAAGGGCCAGGGAAGATTGTTAGGAAACAATGTGGATTAAGTGCAAAGGCAGGTCATCTGATTTACATTTTGGGGTCACTGTTGCTGCTGAACATTTATCCTGGGCCAGCTCCTAACTAATGGCCTTTGGAATCTGAGAGACCTGGCTTCAAATCCTACCTCAGCTCTATACTGTGATTATCTTGGTAAAATTACTGAAATGCTAGCAAATTTCTTCATGTGCCAAATTGGATTTTAATCATTATTAATAAGTAATATGTGATTCTGTAGGGTTGTTGTGACTATTGGAAATCATATATGTAAAAGAACTAGGGCAGTACCAGGAGACAAGGCAGGCACCAGATACATAGGAGCCATGACCAGATAAGCTACCTGTTAGTGCTTAGCATGAAAAGGTTACTCTTTAAACTGTATAATTATCATCGCTGCTTTCAGATTCAAAGTCCTTTTCCAGTTACTCAGTGCTACATATAACAAAGCCCATACTACATGGGTATATTTGTAATTGTTTATTAGCATCTAATTTTTCCCCCTTTTTCCTCTGCTTTCTATTAATACTTATCCCTGGTAACTTTTGAACTCTGGTTTGGAGCTTAATTTCAGGAATGCTTTAGGATTAATAACTTCAACTTGAACACTTGTTTTTGTTTGTTGAAATATGGTTTTGTTCTCAAATAATTGTGTTTTGTCTTCAGGTAGGTTGTAAGAAGACATACATTCCTTTTCTATTTCCCTTCCTCCTCCCTTATCCAAATGTTTTATATAAAACTTCATTCATTCACTCATTCATTTATGCATTGCTGAGAATGCCACTATATTTAACAAACGATTCATTTCTGGGTGCTTATGAATCAAATGTGATCACTGATGACTGGTCACACTTTAAATTCATGTTCACAAATCTCAAATGGGTGTACAACACTGCCTGAGATCCTACTACATGCCCCTGACGAGTTCACTCCCCCATATTCCGAATGACTGTCGTGACTTCTCATCTCCCTATACCTCCAATATCCCTCCTTTCCCACCTCCAGTTTATAGTCATGTCTTATTCTTCACTGAGAAAACAGAAGCAAATGAGAACTTCATTTTTACTACCAAATCTGCCAAACTGCAGATACTTTCTGACTTTCTTCCTCTTATTGAAGGAAACATCCATTCCCATCAAAAAAACTACTCTTCCTTTTGTGCATTGGAACCCATCCCCTTTCACTTTCCCAAGGTCTGCTTCAGTATTTATTCATTTTTCCCCCTATATTATTATACATTTATCTTTCTCTACTGGATCACATCCCAACATGATAAATATCTCTCATCCCTTGAACTCAGATTCATTCTATTTCTGTGTTCTCCTTTATATCAAGACTTCTTGTGTGATATTATTGTCTCTTGCTGTATTTCCTCATCTCCCATTTATTTCAGTCCACTCCAATCAGTCATGTCCATTCCATGTTCTTACTGAGATAGTTCTTGTTAGGTTACCAATGACTTCCATGTTGACAGCACTGGTGGTCACTTCTCTGTCTTTCTTGAACCTCTCAGTGGTACTCAACACCTGTATGCTGATGGCCCTAAATATATTTCTCCAGTCCTGATGTGTAACAGCTCCGCTAATAGGCATCTCAAACTTAACGAGGCCAAACCAGCATTCTCAATTCTCCCACATACCTGTTATTTTCTTTTTTTCTTTTTTTTACCTGTTATTTTCTTGCTCTTTTTTTTTTTTTGACAGAGAGAGAGAGAGAGAGAGAGAGAGAGAGAGATAGATAGATAGATAGATAGATACAGGGACAGAGAGAACTGAACTGGGGGCACTCCCCAGTTCAGCACGTGGGTCCGCACGGGCCGGGGCCAGGATTTGATCCTGGGTCCCCGGTGCTGCAAAGTGAGCACTTAACCCACTGAGCCATCCCGGCTTTCCCTCTTGCTCTTTCTTATCTCAGTAACTGATACAACTGTCCACCTAGTTGCTCAAACACCTATCAACCTTGATTCCTCTCTTTCCTTCATCTCCCCTCATCCAACCATCAGTACACCTGTCACCTTTACCTGTGTAATAAATCCCGTATGAATATGCTCTTATCCATCTCCTCACTTGTTATCCTAGTCAAAGCCACTGTCATTCTTTGCTAGGACTATTACAATAGACTATCTAGTCTCCATTTTCACTCTTGCCGCCACCCTAACACATTCTATTTCCTATTCACACCCAAATTATCTTTTAATACATCAACCACAGTTATGGCAGTATCTACTAAAACAATAGATATATCTATTACTATATCTATATATCTGTGACCCAGAAATTTCAACTCTAGAAACATACCCAACAAAATGCATAAATATATTCACCAAGAACATGAACAAGAATGTTTATAGCAACACTATTCACAATAGTCACAACAGGAACCTATTTAAATGTCTCTCAAGAGTAGAGATAACTAAATTTTAATATATTAACACAATGGAATACTGCATAGTATTGAGAATGGATGAGCTAAAACTGAATGCAAGATGGAAGAATCACAAACGGTACTAGGTAAAAGGGGATTGCGGGGCTGAGTGCATAATATGAAGGGATTAAGAAGTACAAATTGGTAGTTATAAAATAGTCACAGGGATGTAAAGTACGGCATAGGAATGTAGTCAATAATGTAATAACTATGGTGCCAGGTGGGGGTACTAGACTTATCAGGAGATCAACTTCATAAATTATAAATGCCTAACCACTATGCTGTACACCTGAAAGTAATATTGAAATATAAAAAAATCTATGTAGAAAACTAATGATGTGTAACTCTCTGTCTCTGTCAAAAACAAAAAATAGACAAGTCCTTCTTGATCCTGAAGTGGAATAGGTCCTGCTGTTTTCGTTTGTGTTGAATCCAGAACTGTAGTCGGACATGGGGCTGGAGGACGAGCGAAAGATGCTGACCGGGTTTGGAGATCCCAAGCAGGAAGAAGAGGAGGAGGAGGAATTAGTGGATCCCCTAACAACAGTGAGAGAGCAATGTGAGCAGTTAGAGAAATGTGTAAAAGCTCGGGAGCGGCTAGAGCTCTGTGATGAGCGTGTGTCTTCCAGGTCACACATGGAGGAGGATTGCACAGAGGAGCTCTTTGACTTTTTGCATGCAAGGGACCACTGTGTGGCCCACAAACTCTTCAACAGCTTGAAATAAATGTGCAGACTCATTCACCCCAGGTTTTATCACCTGGACATCAGGGTGTTTCCTCATGGTTTTGAATATGCCATTTGTTTCTTATTTGTGTAACTGTAAGTTCATCTGAAACTCATGGATTTTGACTTAGGCAAGTAGCTTCCATGTAATTAGCAGTGATTCCATCTTAATAAAATCCAGTAATCTGCAAAAAAAATAAAAAAATAAAAAATATATATATATATAATAAAATTTAAACAAGAAACCAAAAATTAGTACATACTGTGTGATTCCATTTACATGATGTTTAAAAACAGTCAAAACAATCTATGGTGTTAGAATTGAGGCTATTGTTTACCTTTGTGGTGAGTAGCAACTGGAAGTGGGCATGGGGCAGGAGAGTTGAGTGCTGGTTACATGGGTGTGCACATTTGTGAAAATTCATTGAGCTGTGTACTTATGATTTGTATCCTTTGCTCTATGTATTTCATTCTTCAGTGAACAGTGCTTTTAATTCAGCCAGATTATGTCTCCTCCCTGCTATCACCTCAGTGGTTTCCTGGCTAGCAGAAACCCTCCTGAGTCCCCCAGTTGAAGTAATTCCACCCACTCTTGCCTCCATTCTCTTTTCATATTATCCTCTATTATTTTCTTTATCATACCTACTATATTGGTTTGCTGTTATAGCAAAGTTTCACAAACTGTGTGGCTTAGAGAAATGTATTATCTCACAGTTCTGGAGGCTGGACCTCTGACCATGTTCCCTCTGAGAGAGCTAAAGAGGAACCTGTTCCAGGACTCTCTCCTAGCTCCTGGTAGCCTTAGGTTTTGCAGCCAACGGTCTACCTTCTGTGTCTTTCCACGTGTCTTCCCTCTATTCATGCCTATCTTTGTGTCCAGATTGCCCCTTTTTTAAAGAACACCAATCATACTGGGTTAGGGCCAACGCTAATGACTTCATTAACTTGATCATCTACAAAGACCCTATTTCCAAATAAAGTCACATTTACAGGTACTGGGGTTAGTACTTCAACATCTTTTTGGGGGGACACAATTCAATCCATAACACCTACCATTATCTGAAATCATCTTATTCATTTGTTTACATGTTTATTGTCAAAACCTCTCCTCTAGAATATAAACTATTAGAGCAGTTCACCAATGTATCTATCCCTCCAGACCTACAAGAGTGAGTGGCACAAAATAGGTCCTCAATAAATATTTGTTGAATTTATGACTTGGAGTATGTTGATTATTCACAAATCCCACAAGCATACATACTGACTGTTGTATAATCTCCACACAGCAGGGCACACAGAGTTCACTATGTGCCAGGCATTGCTCTTTGTATTTCGTATTACTAGATCATTTAATCATCACACTACCCTATGTGACATAAACTTTTATGCTCCCTTTAGAAATAAGAAAACAAGACACAAAGTAGTTGACTAACTTGCTCAAGAATAGTGAATGACAAAGATAGGCTTTGAACCCAGGCCACCTAGACTTTCAAACCTCAGTTGTAATCTCTATACACCCTACCTCTCTAGAAGCCCATTACATCTCTATGCCTTTCTGAGATGGTGTTAGTGGCAGCCAACCAAGCAGGAATAAATGGACTATGGACCAGCCACACCAGGCCTAGGTGAGAATTCTTCAGAAATGATTCCACTCATGTACTCTAGAGGAGGTCTCATGCAGAAAGATCCAAGAGGAAGAAGGGTTGTAAAGACTAATTAATTAGCAATACCAGGAGAATATCAATCTAGTTCCATAGTACATTACATTTGATACTAATTATAAGAGGATCACCTACATTTAAAATAATAAGAAAGTCACTTCTGGAAGTGGGAACAACTTTCTAAGCTATGTGCCACCAAGAACAGAAACATATTTGACCTCATAAGAATTAAAACTTTTGCATAACTAGAAACCACTTTAATAGACCACTCATGCAAATATTAAGAACCTAATAGATAAATGAGCAAAGGATGCTAACATGAAAATCACAAAAGAGGAATAGCAAGCCAATAGACAATGATGCCAATTAAAATCAGAGAAGTGCCTTCTTTTTTTTTGTCTTTATTTCTCAAATATACCTAATACTGGCAAAGGCATAATGAAACAGGCTCTCCCACATTACTGGAGGCAGAATATGATTATGTACAACTGCTCTGGAAAACCATTGCTAAAGTCAATCAAGAGACATGAAATAACCATACTTTTTTCATCAATAATCCTAGTAGTGAGGCTCTATGAAAGGAAGCAACCAGTTCTTTATTGCAGCATTATTGTACTCATCAAAACTGGAAGTAATGGAAATTTCCAGCAACAAAGAAATACATTAAATCAGTGCACTTAAGACGATACACTTACAGCCATGGCAATTAGAAAAACTAGCAACGTGGGAAAATATTTATTATGTAATGTTAAATTTTAAAAGCAGGATACAAAAATTGCATATAGATTACAACTACAAATACAACCTATTAAAATACATAGGAAAAACATTTTAATGGAAAACAAAAGTTATAGGGTGGTGAGATTATGGATAATTTTATGACACTATTCCCCTAACTTCCTGTATTGTTATCTTTCTGTAAAAGTTTAATTTTGTAAATTAAATATAGGTTTATTGTAAAAAAAAAAAAAAAAATAGCCCAACGATACAAACCATGTGAAGTCAAGTCTGTCTCATTGTCCAATGAAACACACTGCTTGCTGCATATCACTTCATATAACACATACACCATATACCATATACAATATGTTACTTTTGTACAAATGGAATCATATGTATACCATCTGAAACTTTTCTTATTTCAATTGACAATCATTTCTTGCCTTAATTCATGCAAACACCTGCTAAATAGTCTTCCTGTTTCCATTTTTTGCCCTTCTTCAGACTATTCTCAAAGTAGCCAAATGAACCAAGTAAAAAGCAAGTTTATTCATTCTTTCTAATTGTTGCACAGCATTGTGCTAAGTGGATGATACCATAACTTATTTAAACAATTCCCTATTGCTGAAGGACACTTATCAGTGAAAGTTCTTGTGTGTGTGTATATATATATATATTTGATCACTTGCATATCTATTATGAAATATCTATTCCTAGAAAGAGGTTTTATGAGTCAAAGGACATGGATATTCAAAATTTTGATAGACATTCCCAATTGACATATTGACCTCCAAAAAGATTATACTAATTTATACTCCCAGCCAACAGCATTCTAGAATTCCCCAAATGTTCATCAACACTGGATATTATCAACTGGGTCAGCCTTTACCTATATTATAAATGAGAAATGTTGCCTCACTGAAGTTCAATTTCCATTAACTTAATTATAAGTGAAATTAAACATCATTTTAGTTATCAACCATTTGTTTTTCTGTGATCTGCTTTTCCATATTCTTTGCCCATTTCATTACTAGCCTATTGGTATTTTTATTGATTAAATAGAGTTCTGTATATTATGGAACTGCAACTATTTTCCACATTTTTCTTTTGTAATTTTTTTTACAGTGTCTTTGATAGTTTCAAAAGTTTTCATTTCTAATGAGTGAAATTCAATAATTCCCTTTTTGTCTTCTGACTTTCATGTTATGCTTTGACAGACCTCTGCTCCAAGAATGTAAAAAATAGTCACTCATGTTTTCATCTAGTACTTTTAATAATTACATTTTTGATGTTTAAATTTGTGACCAACTTGGAACTTCTTTTGGTTGAACAGTGAAGTAGAAGATTCAGCTCACTACTATTTTCTACATGGCTCTTTGGTCCCACTCACCACTGATTAAGTAGTTCATGTCTCTACTGATTTGAAATATTAGCTTTATCACATGTTAAATCCCCCTGTATACTTGGTTTATTTTTGAACTATTCTGGTTCATTGGTTTGTCTATTCTCAATCAAGACAAAAATGTTTTAGTTCTATACTTTAATAATACGTTTTAATATCTGAAGTGCTCAACTTTTCCTAATCAATAACTGAAAGTTGGGGTAGCGAGGATGGTTCAGCGGGTTAAGCGCTCACTTTGAAGCCCTGGGGACTGAGGATCGAATCCCGACCCTGGCCCATGCGCTGAACTGGGGTGTATTTCCCATGTGGGAAGCCCCTAGTTAGGTTCTTGCCTCCCTCCCCAGTTGGGCCCCTGGCTCAACGCGGCATGCCTCCTATGCGGGAGGTCCCCAGCCTGGTTCCCTCCCTGTGCGGCCCCCTGCCCACCTGTGTGGAAGGAAACCATGTTTAAAACTGATGACATACAACAATGGAGACTGCTCTGGGCCCTCCCCCTTCTCTCTGTCTTTCTCTGCCTCTGTCTGTCTCTGTCTCTGTCAAAAACAATAAAATAAATCTTTTAATAACTTTTAATAACTTTTAAATAACTGAAAGTTTATAGTATAAAATAAAACAAAATTTCACCTCCTTGCCTTCGCCTACAAGTGTCTGCCATTCTCCAAGGGGCGTTTGAAAGAAAGCCCAGCTCTCCCAAGGAGAAACTTTTAAAACTGATACTGCAGAAAGAGTTAAAGTGGCTCCACTCAAAAATGGCAAATCTGAAGTCACTGAATTAAAGAATGGCATAGATTCCTCATTCTCTCCATATTGGTACTCCAGTTGCCATCGCAACCTTCTCCCCCTCTGACGCCAGTCGCGTTTCCCAGTTCAACCTCTAGGGGCCGCAGCTGGGCCCGTAAGCGGGGTGAACCCAGACCGATCTCCCGTCTTCTCTGCGGCTGCAGTCGTCGTGACGCCACGTCCGGTCAGGGCGGAAGTTCTCTGCTGGCCCACCGGGAAGTAGCTAAAGACTGGGTGATGGCAGTTTTAGAGTCCTCGCTCCGGGGCAGACTCGAGGCCACGTTCCCCCAACGCTAGACCGGACCAGGGTGGCGCGCCCCGGGCCCCAAGGTGAAGAGCGTCGAGGGCTGAACCGCAACCTTAGGAAGGAGCCGGGGAGCCCTGACAGCCCTTATTGCGGCCCCTCCCTGACTGGGCTGTAAACTGCCTTTGCTAGGGCTATCCCGGAAGCCGGTCCAGTTGGTATCGTACCGCTGCTAGAGGGGACGGCGCGGGCAAGGATTCTCCCCCCTTAACTGCAACCAGCAAGGCAGGTGGTAGCCCCGAACCTGGGGCTTAAGGGCACCGATTCTCCCTAATATCGCCTCCTCTCCATCGCCGCAGGGATGGAGGGGTCTAAGACGTCCAGCAGCACCATGCAGGTGAGCTTCGTGTGCCAGCGCTGCAGCCAGCCCCTGAAACTGGACACGAGCTTCAAGATCCTGGACCGTGTCACTATCCAGGAGCTCACAGGTCAGCGAGACCCTTGGAAAAAGGGTTGTCAAGATCGTTGATAGTGGGCAGCTTTGGAGATCTCGGTCATAAGGTAGTCAGCCATAGACGCGCTGTGTAAACCTAGGAAAGTCAGTCTCGCTGGCTCCCTGTTTTCTCATCTGGAACATAAAGGAGTTCTTACACTGTGCTTTTGAGACCTTTATGTAGCAAGGAAATTCCTTAGCTTTCTACTCCTGCTATTTCAGAGTAAAGGAGTATGTATATATATAATAATAAAGGGCATTTTTTTAGAATTTACCATATACCAAGTGCATTGCATGCATTACTTTGTTTAGTCCCCGCAACAACCTTTTGGATCATTTTACAGATGAAAAATTGAGGCTCAGAGAGCTTAAATGACTTACCCAGTGGTCAACAGCCAGTATGAAGAGAAACAGTCTCCTAGTCCCAAAAAGTGAGATGAATTAGAAGAAAAAAAGACTAGGCAGTTTAAACAAGCTCATAGGTCTGGAGTCAGCCTGCTTGGATTTAAATCCTATCTGTCATTTAGTAGCTGAATCACATTTTGCAAGTAGCTTCACCTCTCTAGGCCCTGGTTTGTTAGTTTTCTTTATAAAATATAAAATGACCTCAAGTAGTTGTAAGGATCAAATATGACAACATAAATACTTAGGAATGAATATGCTGAGCAAATAATAAATGTTATCTATTATTACTACCTGATTTTTTGGAGGGGAATTAACTCTAATATATTTTAAACTTTTTATTATGAAAAATTTAAACATGAAGCCAAGAAAATAACATAATGAACTCCTTGTATCCATTGCTCAGCTTCAACAGTTACTACATTCTCTCATTCTTCTGTTCTTTATACCTCCACTCACCCTCATCCCCACTCAATTATTTTGTTTTTTTACTTTTATTATGGAAAACTTCAAAGTATATAATGAACCCCATGTACCCATCACCTATCTTCAACAATTATTAATACATTTTTAATCATGTTTCATCTACAACTGCATCCAATCCCCTTCCACCCCAAATTACTTTGAAGCACATTCCAAACATAAATACATAAATATTTTGGTAACTATTTTTGAATGGTAAGGTGTCTTTTCTTCTTTTGTCTTTTTTCCTTTGTGAATTTGTGTGTCATCCTTATGCCAGGGTGATGCTAATCTTCTCTGTATTCCAATTTTAGTGTATGTGCTGCCAAAGTGAGCACAATAAGGTGTCTTTTTAAAAACATAAACATAAGGGGATGTCCAGATAGCTCTACAGGTTGAGCGCTTGCTTTACAACAGTGAGGTCCATGGGTTGAGTCCTGTCCCAGCCCATGCAAACCCACTTGCTGAACTGCATGCAGCACAACTGCATAGGATGGCGGTGAAGGTTCTTTTAAAGATTTATTTTTATTTTTGACAGAGAGAAAGAGATACAGAGACAGAGATAGAGAGACTGTGGAGGGCCCAGAACAGTCTCCATAGTTGCACATCATTTGTTTTTCCACATAGTTTCATTCCACAGATGGGCGCGGGGCTGCACAGGGCAGGAACTGGGCCGGGGTCTCACCCTGGTGAGAACCGAGCTGGGGGCACTCCCCAGGTCAGCATATGGGTCCGCACAGGCCGGGGTTGGGATTCGATCCTCGGTCCCCGGGGCTGCAAAGTGAGCGCTTAACCCCCTGAGCCATCCTGGCTTCCCCCGGTGAAGGTTCTTGCCTCCTATGCTGGAGGCTCCAGTTCAGTTCAGCCTCGCACAGCCCCATATCCACCTGTGTGTGAAAATGTGTCAAGACTAACGATGTACAACTGTGGAGACTGCTTTGGGCCCTCCCCACTTCTCTCTCTCTCATCTTCTCTCAAAACAATAAAATACATCTTTAAAAAAAATAACCATGATACCATTATACTGGGGGGAAAATTAACATCTCCTTAGTCTGATTTAGTAATGGGAGAAAGGGGAAGAAGACAAGAGATTCTTCTTTGTGTAAGTGGTACTTTAAAAGTGGAAGTGGGTGTGGTGATAAGGATATTTCCAGATTTTTTTCCCCGTGCTTTCATACCTGCTTTTGCTTTAATAAAATTCTTTCTGACTCAATATTTTTCATGCCCTTAGCTCCATTACTTGCTACAGCCCAGGTAAAACCAGGAGAGACCCAGGAGGAAGAGGCTAACTCAGGAGAGGTAAAAAACACTCGTGCTTCTAGAGCCCCCAGCCTTTTGGGATTTCTGGTTAACAAGAGACATTCTACATGACCAGGTCACTGTGGATTGTTGGAGGTACACCTGATGTCACAGAGTTACTAAATGAGGCCTCCATTTAAAAATGTGGAAAGAAGTTCTTTATTTGAGGTGGAATTATAAGCCATTATAGGTGGGAGATGGGATGACCTGTGTATCCAGATCATCCCAGGGCATTGGGGTTTACATCTGTTGTCCTAGCTAATTATTAATATCCACTCTCCATTCTCAAAAGTACCTTGGTTTAGGCAGTAAATTGTTTGATTACCCTAGCCATAAAGGATTGTTGATGTTAGAAAACATCATTTTTAAACTATGATAACATCAATGATAATTTTCATTGCCAAAGATAGCTTTTGATCACATAAATTATATCAAAGTATTGAAAACATGTAAATTATTTGCTTTGTTCTATGCCATGGCAAACTTCATTGCAGTTCTAGCTTTTTCCTTACACCATGAATTAGGGCATTTTGCTCCTAGGATGTGTTGAGAAAATGCAAATGTAACTATAATAGAATATAACATAGTTAGGGAATGCTGTTCCCCATAAGAAATCAAATGGGACTTGGGGTTTGTGTGTACCAGGGGTCCTTTCTTAGTGCATGTATCCAAGGATTGGCTAGGTAATACCCATTTCTTAGTTTCTATGGTTTATCAAGTCTTATGGTTATTAATAAGGGTAAAGCCAAGTAGTTCTGAGGCTTTTTGGGAAATATTCATAGACTCCACCTCTGACGCCCTCTTATTTCCTTCCCAGGAGCCATTTATTGAAACTCGCCAGGATGGTGTCTCTCGCAGATTCATCCCCCCAGCCAGGTGCCTACTACTCCTCAGCCCCCTGCTCCTTGCCAAAGACCAGTAGAATTTTAACTGAATCCAGAATTGAGACCTTGAGCCAGGTGATGGAGATGAATCATCACCTAGACCTTTGGCCCTTTTGGAAAAGATGCATTCCCTTATACCTGGCCCATCACCTTCCATTACTGATTGAGTTTTTCCTATAGCCATTTACACAGTGGGAAGGGACAGTAGCTGTCATGATGAAGATTTGAAAAAAGTTGAGGGAGTGATTGACAAATAAAAGAAATGGGCTCTTGAAACATTTTAAAATAGCAAAATGTTGTTAGACATTCAGGTCCTTAGTTATTGATGCATGTGAAGGTGACCGGCAAGAGATGTAATATTTAAAAATGGCCTTTCCTGATTCTCCTTCCTTTTCTGCTGTAAACACATACATACCAATTTTTGATGCCCCCTCTCCCTCCTTAGTCCATCCAGGCCAACCTTCGTGCTGAGTGCCCCTGTGGAAGACCAGCATGGCCTTCCCTTGGGAGAGAGGTACCCTTGGGAGGTCAGTCGGGCTAGGAGTGGGTATGCGCCTTGAGGCCCCTCAGCTGGTGCTTGAGAGTCTCTGCCACTGGCACGGCAGTAGGTGGAGGAGGCCTCTCTGCTCCCTCACGTGGCCCATGGGCGGGGGGCTGTCTGCAGGATGATGTCTACAGAAAGTGCCAACAGCTTCACTCTGATTGGGGAGGCATCCGATGGCGGCACCATGGAGAATCTCAGCCGAAGACTGAAGGCAAGTTGGCCTCATTCCACTGTCAAACAGTGGGCCTGGCTGGTAGAGGGGGTATCTGGGCAGGTAGCATGGGCAGGCCCTGTCTTGACTTTCCCACACTTCCAGGTCACTGGGGACCTTTTTGACATCATGTCAGGCCAGACAGATGTGGATCATCCACTGTGTGAGGAATGCACAGATACTCTTTTAGACCAGCTGGACACTCAACTCAACGTCACTGAAAATGAGTGCCAGAACTACAAGTGAGTGCCTCCAGAGCCAGGGCCTAGAAACAGATCTGAGTCTTAGAGCTGTTAATGCTGTGAGACGGCTTGGCTTTTACCCAAGAGCTATGCTCCACTCAGGTAAACAGAATAACAGGTTCCCTCTAGTAAGCATGTTCTGCCTGTGTCCTTGGCAGACGCTGTTTGGAGATCTTAGAGCAAATGAATGAGGATGACAGTGAACAGCTACAGATGGAGCTAAAGGAGCTGGCATTAGAGGAGGAGAGGCTGATCCAGGAGCTGGAAGATGTGGAAAAGAACCGCAAGATATTGGCAGAAAATCTCGAGAAGGTACAGGCTGAGGCTGAGAAACTGGATCAGGAGGAGGCTCAGTGAGTGATCATCCTATTCTTCTATCTTCTTGCCCTCAAGGCTTCAGGAGGGGAAATGGCTTCCAGCTGAATGTGTCTGATTAGTTTGTAATCTACAGTCAGCTATCATTCCACAGCATGACTGTTCTAGATCCTGTATATTATTTCTAGGCCCTGTTTCTAGAGGTTTGTTGGGAGAGTCAACAAATATGAAAGGTCAGCATGATTAAGTGAAAAAAACATGTTGGTCAAATAGAGAGTGGAGAAGCAGGGTTCTAATCACAGCTCTGCATCCTCCTCTGGAAAGATGAGCATATTGGCCTACATTCATTCTCCAGCTCCAAAATTTCATTGGCGGTCTTAACCTGAGAGAATACTCCATCTATTGGAGGAGACAGTGTCCACACTAACTGAAATTGGGAGAGTGAAGGACAGAGAAAAAATTTAGTTTTTCACAGGGTAGTGTAGCAAAGTCCATTGAAAATGGTATTTACTAGCTATTTAAAGTATATAGAAGTGAAGTTATAAAAATTCAATTTTGGCCAACGTATGGAAGAAACCACTCTTAACCCACTGACTTTGCTTCTGGAAAAGATCAGACATCCAAGAGGTGTTTGGTCCTTGAGAGAGTTCTTTTTTCCTCCCCTTTATGCATATGGGCACCGGGAATTTGAGACATTTCTGTCCCTCCCAGGCAAAATAACTAGGACATGTATTTCCTTTGAGTGGGCTCTGTGCCAAATCTAAAAGATGCTGTGACTAGATGTAACCATAATCACTAAGAATAGTTAGGGATGGTAACAGAGATTTTAGTTCCCAAACTAACAGCCTTCAATGGCCACCTTGGCTGCTCACAGGTATCAGAGGGAGTACAGTGAATTTAAACGACAACAGCTGGAACTGGATGATGAGCTGAAGAGTGTAGAAAACCAGATGCGTTATGCCCAGATGCAGCTGGACAAGCTAAAGAAGACCAATGTCTTTAATGCAACTTTCCACATTTGGTAATGAGGGCTGGAGGATGAGGGACATCTGGGAAGCACTTCATATCTGGACCTTAGCTGTTGACCACTAAGCCAGGGTACCCACCTCCACAACATAGGAATGTATGTCATTTTCACCCCATCTAGGTTTCTTTCATTCCTTGTATTGGAATAGGCACAATCGAGATTGGAATTCTAAAGCTCAGTAACATCCACTTTTCTAAGGAAAGGGAAAGATCTGAGCCCTGCAGCCACATGAAATTCTGGTCCTTTGCCTAGAGCTAATTTCTTTTTTTTGTTTTTGTTTTTTTTGTTGTTTTGTTTTTTTGTTTGTTTTTTCTGTTTTTTCTTTTTTGTGTCTTTTTATAGAGCTAATTTCTTATCCCAAGGTCATACATGTATTAATTTACTTGACATTTTATCCATTTAACTAGTATCTGTTGAGCATCTACTATGTACTATGCACTTAGGCACTGTGCTAAGTGCTAGGAGGACAACAGCAAACAGGATACATTTTACCTTCTAGTTACCTATAATCTCATGGAAGAGGTGGATAACTACTAGGCAATTGTAATACAGTGTGATAATGGTTAACCTGGGGTTAACCTGTGGGTTGGCCGCATGGAAAGTTCCCCCCAGTGGAGGTTGATGTTTAAGCTGAGATATGAAGTACAAGTCTGCAGAGGAGGGGGGTTGTTCTTGGTTGAGAGAACATCATGTGCAAAGAAACAGGAAAGTGGGAGTGGTGGATTCAGAGAACTGAAAGGAGCTTATTGTGACTGGAGATTGAGCATAAAGGGGAGAATGACAGGATATGAAACTGGAGAGTTATCAATTCCTAAAGGATCTTGTAGGCCTTGTAAAGGGATTTGGACTTTATCCAAAAGGCAGTGGAAGCCACTGAAGCATTTTAGGCAGGAACGTGACATAATTATGTTTTCATATGTGGTGATAGCTTTACCCGCAATGTGAGAAATAACTTGGGGGAAGAGGACAGTATTTTTGGTAGGGAGACTTGTCAGTGGGAATCTAAACAGGAAAAGAGAGTATTGTCATTGAGTTTGGAGAGAAGTGTACAGATTTAAGAGATTTAGGAGGTAGAATCAATAGTTTGTTAGTGTTTTGTGGGGAGAGAGCTGAGAGATAGTGTTCAAGGATGATGCCCAGGTTTCTGCTTTGGCATCTGAGCAGCAGGTAGAAAGATGACTTGTGTTTTAGATACGTATTTAAAGTTGCAAGTAGAGCTTGGATATATGAATTTGGAGATAAGGAGAGAGGTTTATGCTAGGTTTTAGGTGAAAGCAGGAATTCACAGAAGTTGTTAAGCTTTAAGGGCTCTCTTTTTCCCTGCCCTTCTGCTCTCTGTAGGCACAGTGGACAATTTGGCACAATCAATAACTTCAGACTGGGTCGCCTGCCCAGTGTTCCTGTGGAATGGAATGAGATTAATGCTGCTTGGGGCCAGACGGTATTGCTGCTCCATGCCCTGGCCAATAAGATGGGTCTGAAATTTCAGAGGTAAGAAATACATTATAGCCCTTTCTTGGGGTGTGGTATGTCTTTGATATAATCTGTATCTCCATCCTGGTATGGCTCTTCACTATGGCAGGAACCCTTGCTCCTAACAGTCTGGGAGTTTTCTGTCTGTAGAGACTCTCTGCTTCTGGTTTTCCTCTCACCGTGGGGCTCTTTCTACTGATAAGTAGTCCTTGAGCTGCATGACCGTAACAGTGGTCCCAACATACTGTCTTCAGAACCTTAGTGTTCCTCAAGCTATTTCCAGTTTTTATTTATATTTTTTATTTTTTTAAGATTTATTTTATTGCTTTTTGACAGACAGAGACAGAGAGGGACAGAGAAAGGGGAGGGCCCAGAGCAGTCTCCATAGTTGTATAGCATCAGTTTTCGACATGGTTTCATTCCACACAGGTGGGTGGGGGCTGCACAGGGTGGGAGCTGGGCTGGGGGCCTCCCGCATGGGAGGCATGCCCCCCTTCCAGCCAGGGCCTGAACCAGGGAGCAAGAACTGAGCTGGGGGCCTCCCGCATGGGAAGCACACCCAAGTTCAGCATATGGGTCCACACAGGCTGGGATCAGGATTCGATCCTCAGTCCCCGGGACTGCAAAGTGAACTCTCAACCCACTGAGCCATCCTGGCTTTCCCTCAGTTTTTATTTTTAAGTCTAAACCAAAACGTAACATTTGTCCACAAAAGACATATAATAAATGTACTTTGTTCAGTAAACAAAACTTAAGAAGTCTGAAAAGCATTGGGTTCTAACATCCTAATAATCACTTTAGGAGGAGTCCTGTATCCATATCTGTTTGCATCTCCTTTTTAGGTATCGACTTGTTCCCTATGGAAACCATTCGTACCTGGAGTCTCTGACAGACAAATCTAAGGTACTCTTGGAAGCTCCATTTTCACTGAAATGCAGAATTCTTGCAACCCCTAACAAATCTTGTACCTCCTAAACAAAATATTTCACTTTTGATAATGGCATTATTCGGTTTCTTTCTTAAACTGAGATATCTCATGAAGAGTCAATATCTTAATTCAATGGCTTGTCCAGTTCAGAATTAGCACTTTGAGGCCTATTGAGAAAATTAGGGTTTTACAGTCTGCTAAGAAAAGATATGGGCAGATTCAGAGGGTAATGTGTGCACTAGGATGGGAAAGGAATCACTGTGAGGGAGATGTAATGCATTTCCGGTGGAACAGTTAGTTCTAGGTACATTGTTATTTGTCCAAGGTTACTGTTTCCAGTGGAATACAGAAACAACATGACTTGAGAGATTGATAGGATTGGGAACAATCTCTGATAGCCTGTCTTGGTGCCATACCCATAACCAGTTCTCTCTCTTGGGCAGGAGCTGCCGTTATACTGTTCTGGGGGGCTGCGGTTTTTCTGGGACAACAAGTTTGATCATGCAATGGTGGCTTTTCTGGACTGCGTGCAGCAGTTCAAAGAAGAGGTTGAGAAAGGCGAAACACGTTTTTGTCTTCCTTACAGGTCAGTATCCCCTCCAATGCTGAATGAACTTAGAGTAGGACCGAATTGAGCAGAATTGTAGGGACATTAATAATGGAAGTAAAACATGGTATAACTATAAATGGTGGGAAAGCAGAAAATGGTGCAAAATCACATGACATTGATGGGCAAAAAGTGAGCCAGCACTGCAAGCAGAACAGAATGTGACTACCTGGTCCCTGGAGAAAAAGAATGTTATCTTAGATGGTGTGGGGGATTTTTTGGCACAGAGCTCAAACATGCTCTCCAGTTTCAGGTTTTTCCTTAAGCCCTTGGAAATACACAGGAATGCTTCCTTTGGTCAAACTGTGTAGGAGCCCAGTGATGGATAGAGACCTTAGTTCAAGAGAGTAAGGCTGAGCTGCTTCTGTCACCCCACAACAAAGCATTTCTTTTCTTCTGCCTCTTTTCTCTCCCCATGAGTTCAGGGATGCCTAGGAAAACAGTGAGGAGTACTGTAACCCTCACTTACCCTCTGCTCTAGGCTTGTCATCTGTTTGGGTGTGTGTCTTGTCCCTGTACTCCACAGTGACAATGAGGCTCTTGTGATAGCCTTCTTGATTTTTGGCTTTCAAGCAAATCCAAAATACACTATCGTTCCTTGCCAAGAGTTCTTTAATAGATAAAATGACGTGAATGGTCCCATGATCAAGTCCCTGCCCATTTGCCTGAACTGACTTAACTCGGATCTCAGTTACTAATGAGCTCTGCTGTGTCCATCTGTAGGATGGATGTGGAGAAAGGCAAGATTGAAGACACAGGAGGCAGCGGCGGCTCCTATTCCATCAAAACCCAGTTTAACTCAGAGGAACAGTGGACAAAAGCTCTCAAGTTCATGCTGACGAATCTCAAGTGGGGTCTTGCTTGGGTATCCTCACAGTTTTATAACAAATGACTTTCTTTTTTCCTTAGGGGATGTTTGCCTTAAAGGCTTTAAATTTTGTTTTGTTTGGAAAAAAAAAAAAGTTTTAAATTAAATTCGGGTACTATGAAACAGCACACGTTTACAATACCAAAAAAGAAAAAAATCCACAAAAGCCACTTTATTTTAAAATACCGTATGACATAGTTTCCAGAACTATAACATGCCTTGTATAGCTACCAGCCCTTGTAGTTTTGAGACTTAAACCCATGCCTTCCTTCCTCTCACCCCTTAAAACAACTAATTTAAGTTTGCTTCTGTTTTTTTTTAAACTGAGTTGAATTGAGATGGATGTGTTTTCACTGGATTTTATCTCTTTCAACTTCCTGCACTTAACAATATGAAATAGAAACTTTTGTCTCCACTGAGACGAGATGTATAAGACGCACAGTTGGATAACATGAGAAAATGACATAGAAGCTTTGGTCACCATGTGATGTGATCAGCAGCTTGAAATTTAATACTTCTCTTCACTCGAGTTCTAGTACTGAATGCCTACTCTGCTCTGTGTTAGAGATATGAAATGGTGTTTGATACTGTTTGAGACATTATGGAGAGATTTAATTATTTGTAATAAAAGATTTGTTGCAATCTGATAACCGCCCAAGGTGCACTGTTGGGTTTTTCTTTAACTAAAATAGAGTACTTTGTATTCTGGGAGAATTGAGTTCAAATGCAGGTATGTGGAAATTCTGTTGAAACGTGTTTAGGGATGGGTTAGTGTTACTTTTTAAAAAGACTAGTGAAAATAGACAGCTATAGAGAAAGCCCTGTTTTGTGTAGATCTCAGTAACAGAGCAGAGATATTAAATTAAGCAGAAATAAAGGCTGCCTCCTTGCTCAGTGAAGGTCACCCAAATGGCCACGTTTTTGAGCCCCTGGTTAGTACTATTCTCCATGTCTGATATTCTCTATTAATGAAATGAATGGTTAAAGAAAAGCCGTAAATATCTTAAACAAAACTGAACCAATTTCACTAATGTTCTGTTTCTCTCAGCTTTTTACATTTTCAATCTGATACAACAAAATGGACATTCTCATCCACCTTAATTCTTTCACTGATGCAGAAAAATAAGCAACAGTTGGAATACAAAACATGGTTCAAAAGATACTTGAAATTTTTGTACACTGACTATGAAAGTAAACAGAGGGAGGAATGAGTGCAGTGACAGAAGACTGTTTATATTTGGTGGATCCAGCCTGCCTCACATGTCAGAGGAAGCAGCAGACCTTAGAGCTCTGGCCGCCAGGTGGGGAGGAACAGGCTGCTGTTGCCCTGGAGTGTAGGCTCCCACGCTGTGAGTCAGGATTGCATAAGAGAACGCAGCAATGCTCTCCAAGGCAATGCCAGTGATGCTCTGCAAATGCCCCACAACCTTCAGAAACAAACAGATTTCTTATTACTAAGTCATCTCAACATGTTTTAGAACACAGACAAATTGCTTGTACTGTTCAAGCCAAATACAATTTTTTTCAATTCCCTGAATTTACAGAGAAGATTAAATCCAGATTCTAGTATTTGCCAATGGCCAGATTACATTAGGATACCTTTGCCCTGATAGTATGGAAAGTTTCTGCTAGACGTTTCACTCTGCTGGAGATAAGTTTTGTGAAATCTGAGAAGGATATTTGGTCTTTGACATTTTCTCTGTTTGGGAGGATATACTTAATTAGACTTAAGCATGATAGCAGATTATCATCATAAAGGGAAACAAGCTGAACTTGGGCCTCCATTGCCAATTTCATAAGAGGAAAACCGGAGAACACTTTTCAGTCCCAAATCCTGCTCATTCATCCTAATCCTGGGTCTTGGCACTTTTATAGGTTGTCTTCTGTTTTACTTTAACTAATGGGAGAATGCTTTCTATTAAATGAATTCTGACCATGCTGGTCCTGCTCAGTGGTGCGTACCTGGCTCCAGCACTCATGGTTTTGGATGAAAGCACTTGCTGCAATGATTCCTACTGCCAACAGCATGAAATCTTCCTTCACTGAAACAAACTTTTCCCTGAATAATTAAAACCACTATTAATTTTGAAGCTAGAATGAAATGATCTTCTAAACCCTAGGGTCATGGAACTGCAACTATTGTTTATGTTGATTTTTGTGGATTTTTTAGATGTGTAAGGAAATGGTCAAGTAATACCGTGTTTCCCCGAAAGTAAGACATCCCCCGAAAATAAGACCGACTTACAGTTTTGCCTCTCGCTGAAATACGTATAAGGCATCTCCCCGAAAATAAGACCTAGCGCATCTTTGGGAGCAAAAATTAATATAAGACACTGTCTTATTTTCGGGGAAACAGGTTAAGACACTGTCTTATTTTTGGGGAAACAGGGTAAGACACTCTTATTTTCGGGGAAACAGGGTAGCTAATTGACTCCTCTCCCAACCTCCCCCAAATCAACTGAGATTAAAACATGAGCCTCCTGTCTGAATGGATTATAGGCCTTTTGTAGTTCCATTTGTCTTTCTTACAAATATAACTGAGGCGTTTTACTAATCTGACTTTACAGTAATCAAACACCTTTGTCCAAGTTGCTATCCTGTAACTGGCTTTTTTTCTAAGTTATTATTAAAGCAATCCAATAATCTCAAATTATAAACAGCTATAAAGGAATAACTAGGAAAGAAAGTATGTAATTACTTGAAGTCACTTAAGCTTAAGTAAAAGTATTTAGGTTTTTGCTGATTGGACTGTCATCTGCATCCAAGCAATATATTGGATGTGAATTTGACCCAGGTAACATATGCATGTTATCTGTGAACTGGATGCCTTATTAGGTAAATTCCATTCCCCAAGTTCTCATGCTATGTTCTCACCTCCCTGTTTCTAGAAGGAGCCTACCCTAAAGGAGTTGCCTTACCCTTGCAGTTGGCTGGGTGTGGAGTTCTCAATTGAAGCTCTCAGCAGGCTCTCATATACAGGTTCATGCAGAAGATAGACTAGGTCGAGCAGGGTCAGGCAGGTTGCATGCAGCCGTTTGGCTGGGACCAAACAGCCATTGTATCCTAGATGGTGTGTGGATGTGGTAAATTGCATTATGCAGGTCTTTTCTGATCATAATCACAAAGTTGTTGAGCTGCTAATGTGCTTCCTAGTTACTTTGTTTTACTATAAGAAACCTCTTTAGCTGGAGGTCAATTTTAAAGGACAAAGGGAAAAGTAGAGAAAACTCCCATCTACACACACACACACACACACACACACACATATACATATGCATACACTTAAAGTATATTTGTTCCCCTCTACATCTCATGCCTCTCTATAAAATCAGTGCTTTGATCCTGCAGTAAGAAGAGTGACTAGAGTTTAAACAGAAGCCAGGTGCTGAGACCTGAGTTTCTTTTCCCTGACAAGTACCAGAGGGAATATTCTTGTCATCTTAGGCTTCCTGCTGTTCCTCATTAGTGGATTCTGCCCACTGCCCCCAAGCCTCCGGGCATATTCTTATGGCCTTCTATGGAAGACTCCAACCCACAGCCCCTGACATATTTAATAAAGTACCTAGAACCTCTAGGAGCATCTCCACATATGCCAGGGGAGTAGGCAGATTGATTTGGAAGTTCAAGGACTTCAAAACATCAAGCTCTGATTCCAGCAGTTCTTCTTTAGTGTGTAGATACCCCAGATCCTGGAGGAAATTCAGGACTGTAATGTTGTTGATTATCTGAGCAAAGAACAAAACAATGAGGAGAGAAAAGTGTCAGAGTAAAGGTCATACATCTTGGCATAGTATACAAAGCCCTTCACAATCCAACCCATGCCTTCATCTTGTCTTCCTTCTTGGTAATTCCTCCTTACACTTGATGCTTGTCATATAATTACTCGCAATTCCCAAACCCACCCAACTCCAAGCCACTACACATGGCTGTTTCTTGTATCAGGATCTCCTTCTCCTCCCCTTTTTCTCTCCCTGATTTCCTTAACTCCTCTCCCTTTTCACTTAGGATCCACCCATCTTCCACACCCATTCCCCCTTCAAGAAATCATTTTCTCTAAATACACTTGACTCTCTAAGGCTGATGAGGTACATTCATAGCCCTCTGTATTAACATTAATCAAAACACTCTCCCACGTTATTTGCCTGTGTGTCTTCTCTCATTGGATAATAAGTTCCTTGAGAGCACAGACAATATTTTTACTGTTGTAGCCATGGCACCTAGTGCAGCATCAGGTCATAGAACACAATAAATATTTATTGACTAATAATTTTTTTAAATATAGGGATTGGGTAGTGATGTGGGAAAAATTTTATCCTTTGTAAATGTAATAGTTTGCCTTTAATACTGACAGGTATGCTGGCAATTCAGATATCTTATGTAAACTGTCCTTGAGTTCAAGGGGAGAAAAGGTGACCTGTATAAATGATGGCATCTGTCCAGCAGTTGTATTTTGGGAACAGAACTTCAGGCTATTTAATAATTGCCTCTGTGTGACTTGTGTGTGTGCGTGTGTGTGTGTGCGCACGCATGCACGTGCATGCGTGCATGTGTAGGAGATACATTTAGGAAGCATAATTGCACTCTGGAATTTCCACATGAGTAGGATCACCTTGCCTAGAGTAGGTTTCTCACAGCCAACTTTGGATGAGTTGGTTTCTTTCTAATGCTCAGGTGCCTAAGAGCAACCCCAGCTCCTTACTTTGTAGTGGAAAGAAAGTTTGCTTGCCAGCTGAACACATGACATAAGACGCAGGATAAACTTGTTATAAAGCTGTTCTTTCAGAGCCCTCCAGTTCTGAGGCTCTGTCTTATCTCTCAGCTGGATTGTGGCTTGCCTGCAGATATTCTCTGCCTGCTTAACCATAAACCTATAAAGGAGGGAAGAGGAAAGTAAATAATTCACACTCACTGAACTGTTTCTGTTTTAAAGTGGGCTGTATCTTATCCTCTCCAATAGCAATTGTGGGCTAAGAAATTTACATTTGCAAGTAAGGGTATAAAGCCAGACTTCCTGGTAAGGAGAAAGTAGTAGTTTTTGTTTTTTTTTTAAGATTTGGGTATATTAACAATTCTGAGAGGTACCACTTACAAAGGTCTTATGCTCAGGGCTTTACCTTTCTAGGATTTCTACAGCTTGGTAGCTCACAGATTTCTCCAGACACCATTGTTCAGACAGGAGAAAAACAAACTCTGCCAAAATAGGAAAGAAGAGCCTAATTCACAAGGTGCAACCAAAACCACTCTGATCTCTTGGCGTTGTGTAGAAGCCATGATGGGGCCAAGAAAAGAGGGTCAGGAGGTGAGCAATATGAGACTGAAAAAAACCCAAGCTGAGCTGTTTCCTTTGCTGCCAATAGGCAGATCAGAGGCATGAAAAGGAGGCTGACTGAGTGCCAAAGGGCTTACCAAGGCCCCTCACTGACCCTTGAGCCTTCCTGTGGTTCTCAGCTGATAAAAGCCTTAGCCAGCTACACACAAACATACCAGCTAGTCTAATTGCCTCTACACTATACTTGGAACACCCAGCTTCAAGGGAGATTCTTGAATGGATAAAAGCCTTAGCCCCTATATTCTGTTTGCAGTGGAATGTTGACAAGAACAGAAAGGTCCCTCCTGGAGCTTCAATATTCTTTATAAGACTGTTTGTTTAGTAACCACCCTCTGGAGAACTCCCATTGCTTTACAAACACGATTCACCTTACAGCTGAACACCCATCTCTCCACCACCAGTTTGTTGGGTAAATCTGTGGTGGCTGAGCCTCTCCCCCAAGAGCAAGTTTGTTACAGTGGAGTGGCCTGTTTTGAAGAAACATCCTTCAAATCAGGGAAAATTGCCCAATTTGGGGTGGGGATGGGGTGAGGGAGTCAATGGGAAGGTAGAGAGGGCAAGATATCTTGGCAAGACTTTAGGCTGCCTGTTTCTCTTTGAAAGAACCGCCCCAGATAGAATTCTGTTTAGTTTGCAATATCATTAGAGGGTGGAAACAAGGGTAAATGTTACCTTCTCAAAAAAGAAAGCTCACACAGAACTGGAAACTTCTAGCACTAATCAGCAAAAATTACATACAAATTACCATATGTCTTCAGAGAAAATTTGACTCTCTTAGGGAAAAAAATATATATATATAAGTCAAGCTAGAACAAGATAATTTAACAATCTACTTGATGTGTTACACATTGGTATAAAAGGGCTGTCCAGGAAGTATCCAGCCATGTAACTGTTCTCTTTATATTGACAATGGCTGGATTTTTTCCAGACAGTCCTCATATGTACAAAACCTTATCGTTATAGAGACTAAAGCTCTGCTAGCAGTATCCAATGAATTAGTTTAAACAATTAAGCAAGATACTGTAGAATACATAATTGTGTGTTACTAGCCAGTCCTTTTATTTGCTGGAGTTTAGGCTTTTTTTGTTTTATTTTTGTGTGTATGCATAGTTAGTTTTGGCCTGAATTATCTGTGCAATTGTTTCTATTTTCCATTTTAATTTTCCAAGAAAATTGAGCTTGCTGCTGGTTCCACCTCCTATACTTACAAACATACTCAAATCTACATTTAACTAAAAAGCCCTCCCGTCTATCCTCTTCAGGTAGGGCTTTATCTTTCTAGTTTCCATCACTGTTAATGTTCTGCAGTTTGGCTTCTACTTTTCCCAACTTGCTGAAATGATTGTCTCAAAAGCAAGTAAATACGTCCAAATTATTAAATATCATGGACCTTTTGCAATCTTCATTCCTGTTGTTCATATCCCTGAAGCATCTGATTCTTGCTGACCATCATCCTTCTTGAAACTCTCTTCTTGCCTGCCAAAGGCCTTTTGGTTCTGTTACTATCTCCCAGACCACTCCTTGTATTTCCTTCATACTCTTCTTTCTATTCCAATTCCCTGAACACAAAATGTTTCCCAAGGAACTGTCCTTGTTCTCTTTTCTCCTAGGAGCTCATCCTCTACCACAGTTTCCACAGTATCATTATGGAGAGAAGTCCCAAACTTTTATCTCTAGTTCTGACCTCTCTTCTGACTTACTTTTAAAATAGTCTGTTAGAAAACTACCTCTAAATGTTTACAAATACCTGAAACCAGTAGATTCAAAACCAAAACTATTTATTGTCTTTCCCAAACAAAAGCCACACTTCGTTTTTGTTTTTGTTTTTTTTAATGTATGTGTTTGCTTCTCTCAATGACACCACTATATTCCCAGTTTCCTAGGCTCAACCCTTTGGCATAGTCATCTTTGCCTTCTTCACTCCACTGTAGAACCCTAGATTTTACCTCAGGAATGTTTTGAATCCATCTCCCTTGTCAGTCCCTCTGCTCTATCACCTAAACTACTAATACAGACTCCACTGGTCTGTCTACTTCTCTCTTTACTCCAATCCATACTTTACATCACAGCCAACGTAATTTTTTCTAAGGCAGAGGTTATAGTCATATCATACCCATTATTTAAAAAATCTTTTATGCCTTATTTTCCTACTAAGCCAAATATAAAGTCCTCACCTTGGCATTCACAGTTACATATGGAAAGTCTCCAAATAACCTTTTTGATCTTGATTTCAACTACTTTTCCACATGCTCTGGCAAACCTGGACCACACTGTACTCATACTCACCCTAAGCGTCCCTATTTCCATAGCGTTACTCATGTTAGAAACGCTGTTCCCTTTTATCACCTTCACCAACCAAAATGTCATCCTTCTTTCAAGGTCTACCTCAAAAGCCAGGATGCCTGGAGGACTCCTTTAGTTCTTCCTAACCCCACCTCACCCCATTACTCCTTTCAAGCCCTATAAAAGCTTGTTTTATCTAGCATGTCACTTATCTAACCATACTTGTATATTTGCAAACTGGTCTTAATATTCTCCAAGGATTATATTATATATGTGGTTTGAAAGCAGGGACTAGATCTCTATTTCATCTTTTTATCTCAGAAAGTGTGGATAATAAGTACTATATTCTTATGGAAATCAAGGTAAGGTGCTAGTGTGTCTTGTTCATCACCATATCCCCAGAATTTGGCATATAGTAGGTACTAACAAAACTTATTTGAGTGAATAAGTTAAACTGAATCTCAAGGCCGGTGCCTCAAACACAGGTGCTCGGGTCTCCCCTAAGCGTGGCTACCGGGCCCTGTGTCCACACCTACGATACGAGTCTCTCTGAAGCTGCCCATACGTCCCGCAGCCTCTTGCACAGCTTGCTCATTCTGCTGGGCCAAATGGAGCAGAGCGTCTTCAATCGTCTCTGTGGCAACAGCTCCAAACTGAAAGTCACTGAGAGTGGCCAATCTTGGCCTCATAGGCCTGTCCATTTTCAGCCTTTTTGGGTACTCAAACAGCTCACTGGATTCATAAGCCGATCCTCTTATCTTTTCTTCAGAACCTTGTGTCACACTCTGGCTTCGTTATACCATTCGGTGTGTTTGCCCTCGCCTCATGCCTGAGGAGAACCCCAATTCCCTCCACAGCCTAGTCTCGCCCCAACGTCTGCGGATCGCTTCCAGCCAATCAGAAAGCACGCCGCTTCCCGCCTATCCCGCCCTTCCCCTAAGGCCAAGAGCCTCTGTTCATAAACGAAAATGCGGACTACAACTCCCAGCGTCCCCTGAGGCTGCCAAGGACTGCTATTCCCAGAAAGCTCAGCGTCCCGCGACTGCGAAGGGCGGAGCGGCAACATGGCGTCTCCGGGATCTGGTGACTCTCTCGATACTAAGAGTGGAAAGGCCCCTCTGGCCCAGAGCATCGACCCGACTCGGGAGAAGCTGACTCCCGCACAGCTGCAATTCATGCGGCAGGTGCAGCTCGCTCAGTGGCAGAAGACGCTGCCTCAGCGGAGGACCCGAAACATCGTGACCGGCCTGGGCATCGGGGCCCTGGTATTAGCTATTTGTATCCATCTGGACTGTAGACTCAGGGAGACCGCATATGGGGGCAAGGGAAGGGGACTAGAGAGGCTTGTAGGGCCGTATAGGGGTGGGAGAAAGAGCCCGAGCTGTGAAAGTCTAACGCTGAGCCAAGAGTTTAATGTACCTTACTTTGTCATTTTAAGGTACTCCTTTAGTATAATTCATTAATAATAACGAAGTCGGGGTCAGGGCTCGGAAAAACAGAGGTCAGAAGATCAAATCACTGATTTGGGAGGATGAGAGATTAATAAGGGTGATGGAAGCAAGTCTAGGAAAGGGGAATGTGCATATTCCAAGTGGTTTCCTGAACCCACCTCCCCAGATGGTTACACCATCTACTCGGTGTCCCAGGAGCGTTTCCTAGATGAGCTGGAGGATGAGGCCAAAGCTGCTCGAGCCCGAGCTATCGCAAGGGCATCCGGATCGTGATCCAGATGGGCATCTCACATCTCCAACCTGCTGGAGCCCCTTCAAATCATCGATGACGCCCCATGACCCTACAAAAATTAAAGCCCGCTCACAGCATTGCGGACCTTCTTACTAATCTTGGATGATGACTGAGCCCAAGAAGCCGGGGACTTATGCATTTCGCCATCATCACTGGAACATCGCCCACCTCACACTTACTCTGTGTGGCGGCTGAGTCCTTCTTGTAGTTTGTTTCCTTGTTTGAAAGGTATCCGACCTGGGCTTTCCCCCAAGCTTTCTGACTGGTTTATCCCCTTCACCCCACAGGGTCTGGGAGGAAGGAGGGCAAGAGGTGGGCTGTTACAGGAATGGATGTGACGGCTCTGTGCCATGTTGGAGCCAATAGGAAAGAGGGGGTCAGGTTGAGAATAAACTGAGTCATCTCTCTTGGAGTCAGATGAGAGTGTGTTGGGGCTGACACTTTACGCTGGAAAGCTCTACAGGCAGTAGCTGCAGCAGTGGAATTGCCCAGGGAGCTGTAAATGTTTAACTAGAATTACTTTTTCCATGAGATCTTTCCACCTGATTTAAGGGAGAGATCATGGTGGGTCGCTGGGCTGTTGGAGACTGAAGCACGTCATGGGGGAAGGTCACCCTTCTGTCCTCTAACCTCAAGAACACACTACTCCAACTTGACTGCCTTTTCCCACCCTTGAAGAGTTAGATGAAGGATGAGGGACAGCTTTCATTTTTTTAAATTTCTCTAGGGCCTGCCTGTATAGGCCTAAGGTGGGGTCTGGATGGGATCTTAGCTTGGTGAGGTTGATCATTGACCTTGTAGTTCTCTCATGAACTGCTGGCAGGAAACCAAAAGGCTGGGCCCCTTCGACCCTTATGTCCCATTGTGAGAGGAGAGTCCTTGGTAAATCCTCCCCTTACCCACAAGCTTTGCCATTCAAATTCATAGTCCTAGTTTCCAGCATTTTTATTAGCTGTTGCTAACTGTAGTGTGAGAACACCCCCTCCACTTGCCCAGCTGGGAGTGTACCCTCTTGAAGCATCTGTGCTTGGGTGGGATTGCTTAGTGGTTGACTCTCAGCTGGGGAGGTGGCAGGGATGAGGATGATAGTCTGCAGAATTTACACCTTCTGCACAGCAAATAGTTTCCATATGTCTGGCTCTTCCCTATAATGGAACAGCCAGCACTCTCCATGTCCCTCTGGCTACTCCCTCAGTGCTGAGTCCTTGCTTGCAGAGCTGTGTTGGTCAGCAGATTCTGAGAGCACAAGCTCCAGGGTGGACCCTGGTGTGGGGGCAACACATAGCTTCTGTTCTGAATTCACTGGAGGAAAAAAGAAAAAGCACTGAAGAAACCTGGGTGAGGAGGGTAAAGCTGCAGCCAGTTACCATTCCCTGGGCTCTCCCTCCCTTGGGCCTGCCCCTCACCATCCTGCCAACATCCCCGGCGAATGTCACCCCCTTGCTTGCCCGCTGCTCCTGGGAGCCGGTGCTGCTGCCACTCAGAGAGTTCCTTCGTATGATGCCTGGGGGAGGATGGGGGGAGGGGGGGAGAGCACTAAGTGAGGGAAGGGGCCATGGAGAGAGGGGAGCTAGCCCCCCTAAACCAAGGGCAGACCCCAGGGCCTAGAAGGAAGCTGGATCACTAGGGAAGGGGACACAGGAAAGATGGGAGCTGGGCAACTGCAGTCTCACCAGGGCCTGGGGGCTCAGAGCGCTGCAGGCTATTGCGTCTGGAGGTGGGAAAACTGCCCTTGGAGAGGCGGCGCTGGCGGCTAGACAGCATAGCGGCTGGGGCCACAATACCCGGTGGGGGCTGCTTCCCAAGCCTGCTGTACAAGTCCTCAATTTCCTTTTTCTGTAGTGTCTGTAGTGCCTCCACCTCTGACAAATGCCTGAGGATGCACCAGAAGCATGAGAGGGCTAGCCAGACTGCTCTCCCAAGTCCACCTCTTCTCCATTGTCCCCAGACTCACTTCTGCCGAAGACTCTGCAGCTCTGCCCAGAATTCCTCATCCTCCTCACTGCTCTCTGATTCCTCACTGCTCAGACACAGGCTGCTGTAGGAGTAGTTCATCCACACTGGACTGGGATGGCTCATGGGCGGGGGACTGTCCCCCACTTGGGGTTCCTTCCCACTGTCCCTTTCATCTTCCACCCCACCCCCCAAGCCCTCGGCTGCACGGTCACTCTCAGCCAGTGCCTCCCTGGCTTCTGGCCCGCCTCCAGCACTGTCCTCTGTGTCTGAGCTCTCTGAGGTCAGCTGAGGGGTTGGAGGCTTCAGGGAACCAGAGAGAGTTGGTGATGTTGATTGCAGGGGAAGAGGCTCAACTGGTTCCTTAGATGAAGTCACTTGGAAACGCCCAACAAGCTGGGGCTTTCCCTCTGTAGGGAGACAAGAGGGAGTCATGGAAGGGGAGAAATCATTGGCAGGATATAAAATGGATTGAGGGTAATGGGCACAGGAAGTCAGTGGTCAGAGGCCTCACCTTCAGAGATGGGCGCCAGTCTGGCTTCACTCAGGAGTGGCCGAGCAGGATTTGGGGAGGCCTACAAAGTGTAGATTCCTGAGGAAATGCTCCAGAATGGGCCCCCTCTAATCATCCTTGGTTTCCTACTCACCTCACTCTCCATCTCAGTTGTCAAAGGTGAAGGCCTCTCCTGGCCACAAGGAACAAGGGGAGCAGGAGGGGGCAGGCTTGGTAAGGGACCAGGAGGGGCTGGAGGAGACTGGGAAAGGAGCCCAGGTGAAGGGGACAACAGGGACTGCGCCACAGTCATCACAGCTAATGAGAAGGCACTAGCCAAAGAGAGGAGTGGGGCTGCTGTGGTGGAGGGGAGGGGAGATGCAGAGGGGCATGGAGGAAAGGAAGGAGGTAGAAGAGTGACCTGGGAACAACTGGGAGAGAAAGTAGGTGGAGAACTGGAGAGAAGAGAACTCTGTGGAAGCTGAGAGGATGGGACTGGAAACTTGGATGCACTGGGGGAGAGTGGAATTGGAGAGCTGGGGGTGTGTGAAAAGAGATTTGAAACCTGAGAAGAAACTGGGGAGAATGGGGAGGGGCTGGGATGACATGGGGAAGAAGTGATAGGAAAGATGGGACTTGGGAAAACAGGGGTTCCAGGAGAAAATGGGTCTCCAGGAGACAAGGGGGTTCCAGGAGAAGATGGGGAGGTGGAAAAGGCTGCCCAGCTGCTCTGCTCCAGGGAGGTGCTGCTCTGGAGCTCTGTTGGGGAGGAGGGTGTGTTGAGATTCCAGTCCTCCATTCCCTACGCCCTTCCCAGGAGCAACCCAAGGGTTGGGATGAGTAGGGATAGAACTCAGTACATACCACTGGATGGGTTAGGGAAGGAACCCGGGAGGGCAGGTAATGGTGTTGGCTCCTCCTGAGGGAGAGAAGGAGGTTCACAATCACAGTGCGGAAGAGCAGAATCTTAGATGGAAGGTTTCAGACTGGGGGTTCTTAAGCTAGGACTCATGGACCTCTCAGAGTCCACAGATGAATTTCAAAGAATTCAAAAGTATATTTGCTGGAATTATTTAGAGGTAAAGGGTCATGATGTCTGCAACTCACTCCAGTGGTTCAGAAAATAATATGTGCATACACATATAGAGAGGGGAAAGAGGAAAAGAAAAAGATAAAGCTAATGTGGCAAAATACAACTGGTAAATCTAGGTAAAGAGTATCTAGGAGTTCTTCGTACAATTCTTGCAACTTCTGTAAGTCTGAAATTATTTCAAAATAATGAGTTTTAAAAAAGTATGCACTGAACACATTTTTTTCTAGAACAAGGGTCCATGGCTTTCATCAGATTCCCAAATGAGCTAAGAGCCACTGTTTTAGGTTTCCAGAGATGAAGAGGAGTTAGATCCAAGGTCCTTGGTGAGGCAGAGAGTAATGCAGCCTGCAGCAGAGAGTCCATTCTCCCTGGAGGTGCCCAGAGGGGTCTGACCTGGGGGCTCAGGGGGTCTTCAGCAGTCTCCACAGGGCCAGTATCCCTCTTCAACAGGGTCTCCACTCGCTGGATAATTTCCCGAATCCGGCTCAGGAATCCAGCTCGCTCCGAAGGCAGAATGAACTCATTATACACCTGGCAAAGGTCAGCAGGAAAGGGAGGGAGGGCTCAGTTATCCCACTCATCCCTCTCCCCCAGCCCAGATATTTAACAATAAGCCCTTCACCCTACCACTTCTGCTAACCACCAACCTAAAACAAATGTTTATAGTAAGTATCTACTGTGTGCTTGGCACTATGTGATGTAAGGAGAAATACAGCTTAAAGGAAAGGAGCTAACATTCATAGGCTGCATGTATATATCAGAAGCTTTACATATCTTATTTAATACCAACAACAGCCTTCTGGAGTCTATATTAACATCTCCATTATAGAATTAAGAAAACCAATGCTGAAAGAGGTTAAGGTCAGTCTGCCCAAGTTCACAGGATTTGCACCCAGATCTGTCTAAAACCAAAGCCTGAGTTCTTTCCACTGTTGCCTCACATGCTTTTGAAACAATTCCCACTTTCATAGGACTTATAAAGTATACCACACAGGCCCACCCAACAAAAGTAAAAATAAGGCAATGAATTAAATATAACCTTCAATTCCATACTTGCTGAGTACATACTATGTGCCAGACATTGTGCTAGGTACTGTGAGGGCTAAAAGGAAGCATAAGAAAAGGTCCAGGTCCTGAAAAGGCCCAAAATCTAGTGGAAGAGACACATATATGTAAAACTTAATATACTGCAAGTCAGCCCATGGTAGGTAAGGCATTTATGATTGAGGGAATAGATAAAAACGCTATTCCAGGAGGGGAAAATGGAGAGCTGTTTAAGGGGTATAGAGTTTCAGATTTGCAAGATGAAAAGGTTCTGGAGATCTGTTTCACAACAATGTGACTATACCTAATGCTCATGGACTATATATTTAAAAATGGTCAAGATCCAATTTTTTTTAACCACAATTTTAAAAAATGCTGTACCTAAAAAGAGAGCAGGTCATACCACCCCAAGGGACACAGGGGAGCTGGGATAATGTCACAAAGCGAACCTTGAAGGATGAGTAAGAAAAGCAACCCTTTACTGAGGACCTAATGTGTGTGAACACTTCTCATACATTACACCATATTACATCATTTCCCATCTCATATGTATTATATCATGTCTCATAAATTATATATTCTATCAGAACATCTTTATAAAATAAGTACTATCACCTGCATTTTACTGATGAGCAATTGAGCTTCAGAATGGTTAAGAAACCTGCCCAAGTTCACTGAATTGGTAAATAGCAGCTGAAATCTGAACTCAGGTCTTACGTGAAAATCCACCCTTTCCTCTGTTCCATGCTGTTCATCAGGAAGAGAAGGGTGGTGTAGGCAGAGAGAATAGCATGAGTAGTATGAGTAGCTCTGAGGCATGAAAAGGCATGGCACATTCACAAAATAGTACAAACTTAAGTATAGCAGAGGGTGCTGTGAATTATAAAAGGCATGTTCCAAAATTTGGACCTTACTCTAACCACAAATCGCCATGAAAAATTTGATGGCAAAAGCAACAAGATCAGATTTTAAGTCTCAGGACAATTCTGCTACAGAGGAGTGCAGGATGGTCTGGTAGAGAGAGAAAAGAGGGCAATGGGTCCTGGGTTCAGGGAGCGGGTCACTGTGGCTGTGTGGGATCTGAATGGGCTTGAAGAAGGCTCTCAGGACAAGAGACCTCTGAGCAGATGGAGCAAGAAGTGGAAAGGCAGCCAGCCTATTCAGAGGACCATTCAGAAACCAATATGGTTGGAGGAAAGTCTGGAAGGGTCGAGTGGCTTGACAGAAGGTGATAAGCTTGCGTGCCAAATGATATTTTGTCTTTGTCTAGGACACAAGGTGAATGATGTGATGGAGGATAGAATTCCTGAAGCCTGAAATTTTGCCCATTCCCTTTCTTCATGTCAGAGGCTGGCATCCACCACCCTCACTCCACTGAAACTGGTCTCCCACAAAGACCTTCTCCTGACAAAAGCCAGCCTAATCTTGCCTCAGGGTTCACCCTATGTCACCTCCTTGAAACAGTCTCCTTACTTAGTTTTTACTAATATCGTTAGGGGCTTCTTCTGCCTCTCAGGGTCTATCTCTGTGTCCATCAATGACCTATCCCTCCTCCCATTCTAGAACTGCAAGTATCCACTGAGACACTCAAGCCCTCTATGACTCTGGCTTTGCAGACCCATCTTCCTTCACTCTGTGCTGATAACTCTCTAGTTCTGCTTGACCCATATCCTTGCTCCTATGGAACAGCTTATCTGGCCTTTCCCTCTGTCATTTAAGATCATCAGGTCCCCTTCAAAAGCCTACTTTCATTTCCAACTTCCTCTCTCCTTTGATGGTCTACTCCCATTAGTTCCTCCAAGCTACAAGTCACCCTTGATATCCTCTCTCCCTAACACCCTATCATATCAACTCAGCAAATATTTATTGAGCATCTAAATACTATGTGAATTTTACTATGTCAATAAATTACTAAATTACAGAGTAATTTGTTTTCCTGAAACAACCCTCAGATTCACCTCTTTTCTTCTGCCCTCCCAACATAAACCATTCTCTCCAGTCCATACCTGGCTTCTTATATCCACCTGCCAACTAGATTCCCTACCCCCACCCCCTTCCTACATCCCATGGTAGATTGGTCTTCTTAAAACCTATTCTTGGGATGTCGGGGATAGCCCAAACAGTTGAACACTGGCCTGACAATCATGAGGTCCGGGGTTCAATTCCTGGCCCCAGCCTGTGCAACCCCATTTACTGAACTGCAGTGCAACCAGTAACCACTGGGATGGTTCAGCAGTGAAAGTTTTCACCTCCTATGCAAGAGGCCCCCAGTTCAATTCCCGCCCCATGCAGCCCCACATCCACCTGTGTGGAATGAAACCATGTCACAACTAATGATGTACAACTATGTAGACTGTTCTAGGCCCTCCTCCTATCTCTATCTCTGTCTCCCTCTTACCTTCTCTCAAACAATAGATGTTATAGAAAAACAAAACCTATTCTCACTATATTACACTCTGCCTACCTCTTAAGACCATCTATAACCCAGGCCTGCTCTACATACCCACCTCACTTTCAGAAGGGCTCCTGTTAGAACCTTTAATTCTAGTGGTCTCATGAAGCCCTCCCCACGCCGTATTCCAAGTCATGCCTTTGCTCACGTAGTACCTCCACTAGACATGCCCTTTTCACCCTTCACTGTCATTCTTACCCTCTGTCAAGACCTTGCATAAGTCCTACTTCTTCCTCCTCCTGCCCTCAGCCATCCTTCACTTACAGCTACAGTGTCACGTGTCTAGCATATCCTTCACTATAGCACTTGCATATACCCTATGTTAGTCTCAAATTGCTCCAGCTGAGGATCCAGATCTCACTGGATAAACAAATCTCCCCCAAAACAAGAACAGAGATGTCTTCAGTGTCACTGTGCTGCTGCCAACCAGTGCTTTAAAAACCTTTGCTGTTGCATAGGGAGTCAGGGGAGGAGTCCAGCACCAGGGAACCTCAGGAGGGAGACTCTTGTCCAAGATCAAAGACTATACTCATTTCTCTCCCCCTCACCATGGCGGTCGCAATCTCTTCCGGGCTGTCCCCATCCAGATCAAATCGGAAGGTCACCATCTTGCTGTTGTGTGTCTGTAGTTGGCACTCAACCACTCTGTCATTCTGGTCTGAGACCTTCAGATTCAAATTCAGCAGAAGAGAGGAGGTAAAGCCCTCTATCCTTATCACATGTCCATACCCGACTCCAGCCAAGTGATACTGACCAGACTGGAATTGGAGAGAAGCAGACCCTGCTCCCAAAGTCTGGTATTAGAAACTGAACTGGCTGCCAGTTGGATATGTCACACAATGCTACTCCCCTTTTCTGGCTGGTCCCCCCTCCCCTTCCTCCAGACAGTTACCTCCTGGGCCTGAAGGTTATTCCCCATCTCCTGTGCCCACTCCTTACACTAGTGACCCGAAGCCGGGATCGGGGTCTGCGCCTGAGATTTCTCCCTGGTGGTCTCCTCATCCGTCCCATCCCTGCACCCACGTCACTAAGGCCTGAAGCTGCATCTGAGACATAGCTGCAAAAGGGAAAGGAGACAGAAGTAGTGTCAGACCCCAGAGCTCCATACGTCTCACCCAAGCACCCCAACTCATAGCAGAACTTACCTGTCTCCAGGGAAAAATTCACTGCCAGGGCCAGAACGTGGAATGGATAGGGCAAAAGCCTGAAATAGGATATGGGTTCATGAGATCAGGGGAAGATAGTAGTTGGGATCCAGGGAGATGGTTTCAACGGTGCTGAGGTTCTAGGGAGATGGAATTAAGGAAGATGAGGACAACAGTAGTGGATTTCCAGGGACACGGGGCCAGGTCATGGGATTGGGTTTCATAGGGAGGGAAATAGGTCATAGGCTTGGAATGGCTGGGAGCCCCCCCTCCCCCATGAGACCCTCTCTCACCGAGGGCAGGCGGAGATGGGACTCAGCGGGGCTGGATGGCACCCCTTTAGGGGGCTGAAGGGCAGGGTCTGAGACATCCATGAAGCCAGAGGAGCTGAGGTAGCCATCAGTCTCGCAATCCGCTGGTGGGGGAGGGAGGGGATCAAAAAATGGCAAATAAAGGGGAGCGGTGGCAGAGGTCGGGGGTCTGCTTGAGCAAGGAGGGGCCTGGAGTTTTCTAGAAGTAGTACCATGGCTAGATGTGGAAGGTAGGGTAAGTGACAATGCTGCTAGGTTGAACTTCTAGGTGGGTAGGGGGGCAAAGGTTAAGGGTTCTGAGACCTAGGTCCCAAGGTCAGAGGTAACTTACAGGTTGTAGATGAGTAGCTGGCATGGCGGAACAGGAAGGACTGGTGCTGGTCTGCTTCTGGTTCCTCGGGCTCCGGGTGGAAGGCACTGGGGAGACCAGGAGCCATGGGGACAATTGCTGGTGGAGGTTCTGGTGCAGGGGGGAGAGACTCCAACTCCCTAGCTTTGCGCAGTTTCTCACGCTTTTTCTGGATAGCAGCCACCCGTTCACGCACTGCACGGGCCACTGGCTGGTAATCAGCTTCGCAGACTAAACCCAGGGCCACCTAGAGTTGGAAGGGTGAGAAACATAGTTTGGGACCCCCCTCAAAGACCATCAGAACACTTTCTTGAGGCATCCAGGATATGGGAGGGTAGGAACCAACATTTATTGGTTTTCTACTATACCCATTAATTATCAATGCCTTATCATCATTAAATCCTCTCAATAACCTTCTGAAATAGGTCTGATCAACCCCATTTTAGAAGTGAGTAGTAGTACATAGTTATACAGTAAGTCAGTTGCTCTCAATTGGGGAAGGGGGGAGACATTTGGCAATAGTTGGAGTCTTTTTAGTTGTCATAACTGGGGGGCAGGTGCTACTGGAGCTAGTGAGTAGAAGTCAGGGATTCTTCTCAACATCCTAAAATGCACAGGACAGTCCCCCAAACAAAGATATCAGTAGTGTCAAGGTCAAGAACTCCTTTAAATAATGGGTCAGGATTTGATCTCAAGTCAGTGCCATGGAGACCTACTGTTATGCCACATGTCAAACACTTTCTCAGATTCTTGACCCAGACCCATCACAAATGATCCTCACCCTTTCAACGGCCATTTTTCTATTGGGACTCTTATACTCTCTCCCTTCTTCTTCAAACCTTCCCAAACCAGCCCTCAAGCTTCTGCCCTCACATCTTCTACCTCCCATGTATACCGGTACCTCTCTCCTGGTAGACCAGCTGCCACTCATCATTTCCTTATTCATTTCAACGACAAGCTTAGCTGAGCACATAAAGGAAGTGGGGCAGGGTGATCCAACTTAAAAGGATGAACAACCTGAGTTTACATCCAGCTCTTCCTCTTACTTACTTGCCACCTTGAATCAGATATTCTCAGCATTCATTTCCTCATCAATAAATCAGGACAACATCATTCTATGCAGGGTTGGTAACATCAGTCAAATGCATCTAAGCCACTTACACATGTCGGCTCTTAATGAGCTCCTACCAAGTGCCAAGCACTGTTTCAGGGATAGAAAAATCGATAAAACACAGTCTCTGCCCTCAAGGAGTTTCTAGTCTAGGAGAGGAGAACTGAAATGTGTCTGGGCAGAAACAAGACGCATGGTGGTGCGTCCTGGAACTGAGGACCTGCTGAGGTGAAAAGCAGCATTTAATTTTTACTCTAGAAGAACAGGTTTCCTGAAAGTGACGTCTCTGAGCATGGAGGAAGAAAGAGAAGAATGAAGTTGGGGGGAAATGAAAAAAGAGAAACATAAGTAGGTTAATAAACTGGAGAAAAAGGCATTCAGGAACAATGGATGAGCAGGAAGTGAAGTGGGGAACTTGGAGGACCCCAGGGTCTGTTCTGGAAAAGGAAGTCTTCAATGTGTTAAATGCAGGATGTGCATGCAGGTGTGTTACTACTGAGGAGGGCAAGGAGGCACTGGCAGTAAACGCCAAGGAAGAGTGCACTGGGCCCCTTTCCCACCACCCCAGTGCCCCTCACACGCCCACCCGAGGGCAGTCCACTCACCATCTCCTGTGCCACCTCCTCGGCCGCGTCCCGGCCCAGCTGAAACAGGAATTCGATGGCCTGGTTGTCCCGTGGGCGCCCCCCGCGCCGCGCGTCCTCCATGCGCAGCCAGAGCTTGAGGTCTGGCTTCTCACCGTCGTCCTCCTCCGCCAGCTCCACGTGCACGCCGCGCTCCTCACGGAAGAAGGCGTGAGACAGCAGGTCCTGGATGGTGAGCCTGAAGGCACGCAGCAATGAGCCCAAACCAACCGCTACCCCGCCTTCCCCTCCTAACCCCCCTCCCACACACACACACCCCTGCCATCCCGCTCCCTGCTGACCTCTCGTTCTTATCCGTGCGGATGCAGCCTTCAATGATCTCCTTCACCTCGGGCATTTTCACCTTGTAGAAGCTGTTCGGTTTTGTGCCCTGGGGGAAAGGGTTGCATGAGCCTCTGCTCTCTCTCTGTGCCCCAGCTCTCGACTTGACCACACCACACACCACACACACACACACACCAGTGGCAGCGGCATGTGCAGTCAAAAAGCACCGCGATTGCTACTGGGAGATTTGATTTCTAATCCCAAGCCCCCTATGTATCCAGTGTGACCTTGAACAAGTCTGCCTCAGCCAGTTTTCTCATTTGTAAAACGCTGGGCAGAATATTTGTCCTGCTTAGGGGGGTGGGGGTCGGGGGGAGCTAAAAGGATCAGATGAGAGGTTAGAAGTGAAATTGTTTGTAAACTCTAGGGAGCGCCACACACATTCTTATTCTAAATGGCTTGTACTAGAGGGGGGCATGTGTGCATCCAATATCCTTCAGTGTAAACCAGGGCATCTTTGTGTCTAGCCTGTTTTCATTAAGGGAAAGGGCATTGACCGCGGGCTGGTTGGGACAGGAAAATGGGAGGGGACCTGGAATTCCCTCTCCTCCCAGCCTCCTCTCACCGAGGTGACCTTGCGGTAGATTTGTGCAGCATTCTGGCACTCAGAGTAAGGGTACTCGGAGGTAGCCATCTCCAGCATGCACATGCCAAACGCGTACACGTCCACGGCCTCATCGTACTTTTCCTCGTACATCTCTGGGGCCATGAACTCCGGGGTCCCTGTAGGATCCACAGCAGGCATCAGGCTGCAGAGCCCCCATTTTGGCTTTGCCCCCCCCCCTTAGGCATACTATAAGCTAGGCTATGATTTCTGGAATGCAAGTGACCGATGTGACCGATCCTTCCCCACCAGGGGAGAGGGGAGAGGGGATGCCACAGGTCTCCCCATCTTCCCTGTGGTCTGACTCCGAGGATCTCGAAGGACCCTGCTGGGGATAAGGGGGACCCCAGGCTCTCTTCTGACACGGGGGAGGTAGGAATGGCAAGGACCCTCCTGGAGGGACGCACCGATGACGCTTTTAGCAAAGGAGGCACGCTTGAGAGTGGCCAGGCCCAGGTCCCCGATCTTGACAGAGCCAGTAGGGCCTGTGATAAATACGTTGTCGCACTTGAGATCTCGGTGCAGGATGGGGGGTACCCGGGAGTGTAGGAAATGAAGCCCACGCAGGATTTGGCGGCTCCAGCGCTGAAGTACTCGGGGCTTCATCTCACGGAACCGCCTCAGGTATCTGGGGGAGGGAGCATAGCCAGGGTCACTGCAGGGGAGGGAGCCCCCACTGGTAAATTCCCCTAGCCCCACCTACACAGCCTCCTAAGTGTCTTCTGCCAGCATTCACATAACTTAGATCCGTGCAGGAATCCAGAGAGAAACCAAGTCAAGAGGTGTAGGTAGACAGGAGGTTATAGGGCTCAGGCCAAGGTGCTGTGGACACACTGGAAGGAATGACTAACTGCTGGGGCATGGGGGAGGGCTCCACAGAGGAAATAACTTTAGCGTTGCGTGCGTGGTGGTGAAGGATGAGGAGGTGTTCAAGGGTGAAAAGGGGAAGGGATGGAGGCTTTCCAGGCAGAGGGGACACCATGCTCAAAGGCACAGAAACAGCAAGCCATAGGGCAGGGTGGGAGGAAGTGCTGGGAATTTTGGTTTGTCTGGAATTTAGGCTGAAGATGAGACTGGATCTTAAGGACTGTGAGCAGTTTAGTGAGTGCAGACTTTATCCCAAGGGCCATGGGAAAGAGTTTTAAAGAAGGGGAGTGATAAATTTTGCAATGGAGAGAGATACCTTGGACTGACAGTACAGCTTGGAGAGGAGTGGGGCAGAGGGGGGAAGGCCTGGGGGTAGGGGGCTGCAGGGCTCTGGACTGGTGAGGGGGCAGCATGGTGGGGTCATAGATGAGACAGTGACAGCCGAATGGGGAGGTGTAAGGAGGAGGGACTTGGAGACAGACTGATGGGGGAAGGAGGCATCTGGAGAGACACCCAAGGTTTGGCTGCAGCGCTGAGTGGAACTTGCCATTCATTCACCAAGGCAGGGATGCAGGAGTGCGAGATAGTGAGCCTGGTGCTGGATCTGGGTGTAGAGTTTGAGGAGCCTGGGAATAGTTCCAGAAGCAGTGGGGACCTCACACCACCAGCCCTCCCATCAACCAACACCACAGAGCTCACGTTTTGAGCGTGCCAGAGGTCATGAGTTCGGTGACCAGCACGATGCAAACCTGGCCCCTCAGCACCGACTTCCACGAGTCATAGAATCGGACGATGTTGGGGTGCTGCAGCCCCTTGAGCATTTCCACCTCCTCTGAGAATCGCTGCCGCTCGGCTCGAGACAGTTTCCGAGTCTGTGGGGTAGGGGATGGGGGTCAAGGTCTGTTAGGCCCAGGACCCCACAGAAAGGGGTATGGGGCACATGGGGGCATGACTTGGGAGGGGAGAGGTGAGGGTTGAAGCTGACAGATGAGGCTGAGTGGGTGGGATCACTCGCCCAACTGGCTGTAGACCCTGAATTCCAGGTCCACCCCCTCGAGCTTCTGCAAGGAAACGCCCATCCTGGGTCTGGGGCGGCCCCCTGGACCCCCCTCTGGACACAAGCGTCTTTATGCAGCCATCCAGGAGCCCTGAGCTCAATAGCGCCTTTGTGGCGGCCCAGGAGGGCCGTGAGGCGGGAGGGGGCGCCAGGGGACTGGCAGTGGGCAGGCAGCAGACGGGCAGCGGGCTGGCAGACGCTGGGCAGAGAACTGGGGCCTGCAAGGGGGTTAGTCCCAGAAACTGAGAACTGCTAGAACCAGACAGGAGGTGGGCGGGCCAGAGGGAGGTACAGAGAAAGGATCAAGGAGCAGAAGCCAGGAGTCCGCCCCCTGCCCCATGGCTGTCCCAACCCTGTCTCATCTCCCTCCCTTACCCCCATCCCCCCAGTTTGGCGCCTCTCCTTGCCTGGCCTAGAGCCTGGGCGCGGCACTGGCAGGAGCAAGGGGCAAGCCCAGTGCCAGGGCTCCAGGGGAGGACCCTTGTCCCAGGCTCTGTCCCTGTCTGAATAGGAAGCTGCTGGCCTAGACTTAACTGGGTTCTCTCCCTTGGGAGGAAGGCCCTCCGAACTAATATCCCCCTAAAGCCCATGGGGCTCTGTGTCTTTGGGTTTGGGAAGGGAGAGCCCAGGTAGGCAATGGGATGAGGAGCAGGACTGGATTCGGGCCAGGGCTGGAGCTCCCTGTCTCCTCCTCCCCTAATTGTGGAGAAGCCCAGAAGTCTGCCTGTTCCAGAAGGGGCCTGGGAGGGCCTCATCCTGCCATAACACCCCAAAACTAATGGAAGTGGAGAGGAACCTGGTCCACCTACTGGCCTCCATTATCCCAGCCTTCTGCAGATCCAGGCTGAGGGAGCAGGAGGAGCAAGGGAACGGTGAGGGTCTCAGGACTTAGGGGAAAGAAGGGACCACTGAAGGAAAGTAGTGAGGTCGGCTGTCCCCCAGACCTGGACTGGCTCCCAACCCAATTTCCCATCCTACTTTCCACCTCTCGGCTGAGTGTGGAGACTTTAAAGTGAGAATGGCCAAACCCAAAGGGAGCCACCAATACACCACCTGCCTCAGTTTCTCATTCTGCAACCCAGAATCAGCCAGATCCATGGGTCATCAGAGCAAGTGGGGGCAGGAATGTCTGGACATGTGACTGGAGAAATACATCTCTCCCTTGTTGCTGTCCCCTGGGCCTCCCATCCCAAGGTAACACTGAGGGTGCACCCAGCCGCACCTGCAGCTCACACCACGCCACCTCCACTGTGGTGTCGGTGTCCAGTCCTCGATACACGGTCTTGAACGAGCCACGTCCGATCTCGATGTCAAATTTGAGGTATCGGCCGTCCGGGGACGTTGCCACAGCCTGAGTCTCCGTGTCCTCCTTTTCCTCCTGCTCCCGCCGCCGCTCCTGGGCTGCGGCTTCGGGGATCCTTGGCGGTTCCCGGGACCCCGGGCCTCCTCCTGCGGAGCACACGAGCTCCGGACGCACAGAGTCTGCAGCCTTCACCAGGGCTCCCCCAGTCAACGTGCCCTCGGGGGGCTCTTCGGAGCTAGGCGGTGGGCTCCGAGCGGGGATGGGACCAGTGGCGTCCGGAGGATCAGGGGGCTCCGGAACGGGTGAGGCTGGTTGGGACCAAGAGCTCAGCAGCCCTAAGTCAACTGAGCTGCGGCGGCTGAGACGGGAAGAGCGCGGCCGGGGCTCAGCCTTCCCAGAGAAGCGACGCGCCCGGCGAGAAAGGGGCCCGAGGCGGGGCGGCCCCGTGGCAGCGACAGGGGGCGGGGGCCGCAGGGCCAGGTCGGCCTCCGCCTGGGACATGGGGACCACAGTCTCCGGGGCCGGGGAAGCCAGCATAAGTACGGGCTGGGCACCGCAGGGCAGTAAGCCGGGAGGTTGGAGAGGAGGCGGCCTGACAGGCGGACTGGCTGGCTACGCAGCACTCCGTCTGAGCTACTGGGGCCCCAGCCCCCGGCTGAAGGCCGGGAGCCCTACCCCCGGTCCCGCCCCCGGCCGAGCCCCCGCCCCTACCCCCCAGGGCCGCCTCTTGAATCCTCCAGGCGTGTAGAGATCCCGGTGCGCAGCCCCTCACCTCAGCCTCGCCCCGCCCCCAGCTGCTACCCCTCCCCTCTCCCCGTGCGCCCGCCTCCAGGCTCATTCCGTAGAGCCCAGTGTGAGGCCTTGGTGTGTCCTCCCGCTCTAAGAGTGCGCAAACCTGTTTGGGGGGTGGGGTGGCATGATGCTGGACAGGGAGAGAAAACGTGACCTTGGCTCTCGGGCCCTAGAAAGGGGGGTAACTAGGAGCAGGCTACCACCTGCCTGCACACCCCAGATAAGGTAGCCCCGCCCCTCCTAGTGTCCAGTGTAGCCCCAGGCCGACAATACAGAGGTCAATGGAAAGGTCTGGTTTTCTCCCATGTCACCATACCTCCGGCCTGCACAGGAATGAGTTTGTGAACCCCAGGACAAGGCCCACCCCTGAACCAGACTTGGTCATCCACCCCTTCTACCTCCCTACCTTGACCACAGCCTGGCCCTGATTAGAGTGGCTGTTTTTTGCTATGTGGGATCTCCTTCCTCCCCTTTCTGTTTGCCAAAGTTTCCAATAAACCAAAGTCCATATCCGGTTTACTCCCCCACAACTCCCCTCCGCCTCAACTACTTGCCCAGACCAGATGGAGGAAGGGAGGGCCTTCAGAGAAGTTCAGAACTTTCATGGGGGAGGTGAGAGAAGGGGAAGCCATTAAGTCACTCCACTTCAGATACAGAAAGCAGTCTGTCCCCAAGCTGTGTTCCATCAGCACTCCCCCACACAGGCCACCCAGTAGATGAAAAACCACAGGCTCTCTGGAGCTTGCCAGCACTGGAGGACCTTTTAATTTTCAAAGGCCATAGGACTTCTCTCCCCTCTCCTAAGCCAGGATTCACTTGGGGGCAACACTTTACAGCCCTCCCCCCACATCCATTCCAGTAGTAACGTCAGAGGCAAGCAGTAGGATTGAGTTTTTTAATATCATAAATCAGTGTCCGGCCCCACCTCTCATTGCCAGGCCCTTTCTTGGGCCTCCTATCTTCATATTGCCTGGAAGGCTGCCTGCAGCCAGGGCTTCCACCATCCCCTAGGTAGGAGCCAGCACCAGCTTGATGGGGAAGGTAACAGCAGCTAGGGTGTGGGAGGGGTAAAGGACAGAAG